>WNWK01047237.1:0-14005 GCA_009830355.1 Cherax destructor | reverse complement strand
CACTAGAAGGGAAATCACTGTGTCCTCCTTGACTGACATTGTGAGATGACCGTCTAATAATCAAGAAAAAGCAGAAGCACGCAAATCCACTGACTAGTGGACTACACATAGGCATGGTACAAGTCCCTACATAAAAATATAAGGTACATATTGAGTACAAGTACATACATATAAATACAATCAACCACTGAACAGCCTCTTGTCTCAGAGCAGGAGACTAAGCAGCGTTGGTCATGAGCGTCCATGTAAGTCAGAGGCAACCTGAATTTTTTTTTTTCACTATTCATGAAGAGATTGCTATGCTAAGTCTATTATTTACACCCTCCTTGGTACATCCTCCTAGGACGTCAGTGTAGTAGACAGGAGTCAGGAACGTTGAAGAGATGACGTTGAATCCTTCTTCACAAATTTAGCATGAGATGTTCTCAGTTTTACGATCTGCACAGATTAGAAATACATCCAGTACGAATTGTATCCAGCCAAAAATAAAATGGTGCAAATTCTATGTTTTGGGGCATTTGTAAACATGGAATATGTAGGAAAACAAATGGGACATTCAACTTTGAGTATCCCAAAAAATGCCGAGACCTCCTGTCTAAAGGAGTGTGTCGGTTTACCACTTGCAAATTCTTCCACCCTGAGATGTGTCATTCTTCAGTCCTCGAAAAGCAATGTTACAATACCAACTGCCCCGCATACCACTTAAAAGGGACCAGGAGGCACACACTCCGTATAACAAATCAAAGTAGTTATGGTAGCTATGACAACTCCACTCCAAGTGATTTTTTAGAGGTAGGAAACAAAGAAAGAAAATGGAAAGAGATAACCAAAAAATTCCACCACCTTGGAGCCTTGTTGGACTGGAGGCAAAGCCAGTGACCCTTCCGGACTCATAACTACTGATGCCAACAACGACGTCCCCCCAACAAACATGCAACACAACCTCATTTATATTTGCTAATATACAGGGCCTTAAACCATCCACCAACAACAAAATACCTTTATTAGTGGACTTCTAGGGGAGTTAAATGCACTGTTTGCAGCCTTCAGAGAGACCCATGCAAAAGATTGCTTTGACAGTGAAATATGTATACCTGGGTACAACCTTTTCAGATGCGACAGAAAGAACAGGCAACAAGGGGCGGTTGGCCCGTATGTCAAAGAGTCGCTCATTTGCACGGAGATACTGAACACCACAAATGTAGTTGAAGTTCTAACAATAAAAATCGAGAACCAAAACTTAGTCATTGTACTTGTATAATCCACCAGATGGAACTTCCCAACAGTTCAAGGAACAACTATTGAAAATTGACTACTGTCTGGAAAACCTTCCAACCCATCCCCAAAGATCTTGCTGTTTGGTGACTTCAATCTAAGACATACAAAATGGAAGAATGTAGAAAATACTGTTGTAGCAGAAATAATATCTGGAGGCAGCTCAGATGAAAATTCACACACACATGAGGTGCTGAATTTCTGCAATAAACACTCCCTAAGTCAGCAGATAGTGGAGCCAACACGACTGGAGAACACACTTGACCTTATTTTCACAAATAATGAGGACCTGGTAAGAAACTTAACAATATAAAAAACAACTAATTCTGATCACAATCTAATCGAAGTTCAGACTTACATACACAGGGGTCCTGATCAGCAAAATGCATACAGCTATGAGGGTACCTTTACCAAATTCAACTTCAACAACAAGAACATCAATTGGGACCAGGTAAACTATGTCCTAAATTAAACATGTTGGGAAGATATCTTAAATAACATGGACCTTGGACCAGTGCCTTGAAAAGATCAACCTCCTGGTAGCTGAAGTATGTTCAAGGCATATTCCCCTAAGAAAGAAGAAGAGAAGAAGTAAACTGGAGAGAGAGAGACGTTCCCTCTACAAGAGAAGGTGAAGAATCACTGAGCTCCTCAAGAATGCCGGACTATCTGAAACATGGAAGGAAGGGCTACCAGGGAAGTGGAAAATATTGAGCTAAAGTTAAAGGACTCATTCAGGATCCAAGAGAGACAAGATGAACTAAAAACGATTAGTAAAATTGAAAGAAATTCGAAATATTTCTTTTCATATGCCAAAAACAAGGCAAATACCACTTCTAGTATTGGGCCCCTGCTCAGACATGACGGATCCTACACAGATGACAACAAAGAAATGAGTGAGATACTGAAATCTCTGTGTTCAGGGAGCCACTAATCAGTCTAAAGATTGACAATCCAAACAATTTTTTTATGAATGAGCCTCAAAACCCTGCCAATGTATGCCAAATTTCTGACATAACCCTAACTTCACTAGATTTTAAGAAAGCCATCGACGACATGCTCATGCACTCAGCCCCAGGCCCAGACTCATGGAACTCTGTGTTCATTAAGAACTGCAAGAAACCCCTCTCACGGGCCCCAAGTATGCTATGGAGAAGGAGCATAGACACAGGTGAGTTTTCACAGTCATTAAAAACAACGGATATAGCCCACTCCATAAAGGTGGCAGCAAAGCAGTAGTTAAGAACTATAGACCAATAGCTTTAACGTCCCACATCATAAAAATCTTTGAAAGAGTTTTAAGAAGCAGGATAGCAAACCACTAGGACTCCCAAAAATTGCACAATCCAGGGCAACATGGTTTCAGAGCAGGTCCCTCCAGCCTCTCGCAACTATTGAACCACTATGATATGGTCTTTGAAGTACTGGAAAACAAACAGAATGCAGATGTAGTATACACAGATTCTTCAAAAGCCTTTGACAAGTGCGATCATGGTGTAATAGCACACAAAATGCGTGCTAAAGGGAAAACGGGCAAAGTAGGCAGATGGATCTTCAACTTTCTAACCAGTCGACCACAAAGAGTAGTGGTAAACAGAGTTAAATCGGAAGCTGCCATAGTGAAGAGCTCTGTTCCACAAGGCACAGTACTCGCCAATATCCTGTTCCTCATTCTCATATCAGACATAGACAGAGATGTAAACCGTAGCATTGAATCATCCTTTGCAGACTGTAGTAGGATCTGCATGAGACTGTCATCTATTGATTACACGGTTAACCTCCAAGAAGATATAAACTAAATTTTCCAATAAACAAAGGAGAACAATATGATGTTCACTGACGACAAATTCCAACTACTCCGTTATGGAAAACTGAAGGAGATAAAAACTAGGACTGAGTATACTACAAACTCTAATCACACAACAGAGCGGAAAAGTAATGTGAAGGACCTGGGAGTGGTAATGTCCGAAGATCTCACCTTGAAGGACCACAACAATGCCACTATCACATTTGCGAGGTAACTGATAGGATGGATAATGAGAACATTCAAGACAAGAGATGCTAAGCCAATGATGATCCTTTTAAAATCACTTGTTCTCTCTAGGCTGGAATACTGCTGTACATTAACATCTCCATTCAAGGCAGGTGAAATTGCAGATCTAGAGAATGTACAGAGAACCTTTACTGCACGTATAAGTTCCATCAAACACCTTAATTGCTGGGAACGCCTGGAAGCACTTGACTTGTACTCACCCGGAAGATTCTGGAGGGACTGGTTCCTAATCTGCACACAGAAATCACTCACTACGAAAGCAAAAGACTTGGCAGGATATGCAACATACCCCCAGTGAAAAGTACGGGCGCCACTTGTGTACTAAAAGAAAACACAGTAAGTGTCCGGGGCTCAAGACTGTTCAACAGCCTCCCACCAGCCAAAAGGGGCATTACCAATAGACCCCTGGTTGTCTTCAAGAGGGAGCTGGACAGATACCTAAAGTCGGTGCCGGATCAGCCGGGCTGTGGTTCGTACGTTGGACTGCGTGCGGCCATCAGTAACAGCCTCATTGATCAGGCCCTGATCCACCGGTAGGCCTGGTCGTGGATCGGGCCGCGGGGGCGTTGATCCCCGGAATGCCCTCCAGGTAGACTCCAGTTAGGTAGATCACCACTCTCACACTACTACAACACCCAGCACTCTCATACCACGACCACCACTACCACTCTCACACCACCACTCTCCACCAATACTACTACTTTCACACCACGACCACCACTCTCACACCTCTACTACCTCCTCCACCCTCACACTACCCGTACTACCACCACCACCACCACCACTCTCACCACCACAACCAATCTAACACCACTACTTCACACCACCGCTATTACGAACACAGGTAAGAATGGCCTGTGACCTGGTCGTAATGGTTTTGGAGCAAAACCAACTCAGCAGTAACATTTATCTTGTATTTCCTTCACCAGATATATATATATATATATATATATATATATATATATATATATATATATATATATATATATATATATATATATATATATATATTTATATATATATATATATATATATATATTTTATTAACACATCGGCCGATTCCCACCAAGGTAGGGTGGCCCGAAAAGAAAAACTTTCATCATCATTCACTCCATCACTGTCTTGCCAGAGGGGTGCTTTACACTTCAGTTATAAAACTGCAACATTAACACCCCTCCTTCAGAGTGCAGACACTGTACTTCCCATATATATATATATATATATATATATATATATATATATATATATATATATATATATATATATATATATATACATATATCAATAACAACCTCGCGACTAGCCGAGGAGTCGAACCCATGCTGTTGGCCTGCCACATGGTAAGCGAAAGACAGATAAAGCTTTGTCCATGGGACCACACATTCTCAAGGATAAGGCATCCAGCCAAGCTAGATGTTGTACCCATCATCCGAGAACATACGGTGGTGTGGATGCCTCCCTCTAGCTTGGCTGGATTCGTCATTCTTGAGAATTGTGTGGTCCTGTGGACTAGAGCGTCATCTGTCTTTCGCTCACCATGAGGCAGGCCAAAGCAGCATGGGTTTGACTCCTTGGGTAGTCGCAGTGTTGTTATTGATCAATACCACTTGTTCGTGGGTACAATAATATATATATATATATATATATATATATATATATATATATATATATATATATATATTTATATATATATACATATTTATATATATATATATATATATATATATATATATATATATATATATATATATATGTATAATTCTGTGTATATATATATATATATATCTAGCCGACGGAGACTCGAACCTACGAACCTTGTGACAAGGTACGCAGTGCTTTGCCGACCGTACCACACTGGACCAATACCTTGGTGTCCAGCTCACGCTAGACATTGATCCAAGGCAGCCAGCTTTCAGGCAGGTGGCTTACAGCTTTTCATCTCATCCCCTAAACTTTTTAGGAACTACCAATCTGTCTTTTGCCTTCCCTCCACCTCCTTACCAGTCTCTGTGCAGATCAATAAATCGTTTTTAATTTTATATTTTACTGGGTGATCTGAGTGGGATTCACCCATGGCTGCCTGAAAAGCGAAATTCAAGGAAGGATCTTTTCACTGTTCTTCCGAAAGGACAGTTCCTCAGGCATGGAGACAGATATATCCGGCAATCCTGCAACCCTGGAATAGGAAGGCTTGATCTGGGTCTGTTCACTAAATTTACGAGGCTCTGACCAGTTTTCCTCGTAAAACAAATTGTCTAGTCCTAGATCAGAATCGTCCAAGGATGGGTCAGCATTCTCAACAGATATCTCTTGGAATTTTGCTCGAGTTATGGCCAACATCGAAGAAGAATTAATCATTATAGGTTCTGAACACTGGAATTAAGAATGTTATTACCCAGTACTAACACGGTATTTTTCATAGGAAATCCCTCAGAAACACCTACATTCAAATATCCAGTGTAATATTTACTCTGCACGTATATTCTACGTAAAGGGACAGAAAATACTGCTCCTCCAAATGCTTCTAAAAGAACTGATGAATGGAATGACGTTTTTTTTCAGAGAGGGGAAGTACACCTTCTCTTATAGGGGAACAATAAGCCCCGGTATCCATAAATGTTATTACTTCCGTTTTCTTTTCATTCACCTGAAGGGAGATGGGGCATGTATGGGGCCATACCACACCCCACTTCTTTCTGGTTCTTCTCAAAATGGAGGATATTTATTTTTCCTACGGGTTGGGGCTTAACTGGCCGGGTTTTTGGCAACAAAAACAAGTTATTTCGTGTTTTACTTTGGCTCCCTGCTGATTTTGTGGTTGGCGCCACTATGTGTACTGACGTCGTTGTACACCGTGTTGAGCATGAGTTTGATGTCACTCACCAGGTTGGCCACGAGTTTGATATCGTGGCTCACCAGGTGACTTAGTATGTTTGACGTCGTCGTTCACCTTCGTGCTGCCACTTCGTCCTCAAGTCAGGAACTCTTCTCTGACGATCTCTATTCATGTCAGGCTATTGGGAAGATAAAACCGCTCGGACAAGGAGCGGTTAGTCTCTAAAGTGTCAGCCAACCTGACTGCTTCCAACACAGTGGTCAACGAATGATCTTCAAGAAAGACTCTAACCTCTGGTCCAACAGATTCCAGCTGGTTATCCACCAAAAGTAGCTGAACTAAGTCAGAAAAGTTGGCGACTCCACTCGCCTTGCACCACTTGGTGAAGTTTTTCGACTGCTGCCTTACAAAGTCTACATAAGACTGATTCAGCTGACATTTACACAATTTAAATTCCCTCCTGTATTTGGCGAGAATACAATGATATGCCCCAAGAACTGTGGTTTTAACCACCCGATAGTTAGCAAATTATTCATTGTTCAACACAGATGTGAACTCTTGTGCCTTACCGTACTACGTTGTATGCACCAAAGCTGCCCAATGCGCCTCACCCTACCTTAATGCTCGAGCCTGGTTTTCAAATGTCTCGAAAAACTACTCAGGTTCGGCTTCAAGAAAACGAGGAACCAGCTGCACTGCCTTTTGCACGCTAAATTAGTCATCCACAGTCTGCTTAAATTGCCTCCTCTCCTTCTCTCTATCAAACCCCTCTCTAGCAAATACTCGCTGCTCCCTGGTTGTTTCAAGATTGAGTTTGGCTAACTCAAGCGCCAATGAAGCAGACTCGCCCTGAGACAAACCCGATGCACCTGCTTCACTAGACTGCTGGTTTGGTTGCTCTGGTGTTGTCCCTCCCACATTACGAAGGAACCTAAGCGGAGATCTGCGATTAACGGCTCCTGTAGCGGGAGATACCTCAGTTTGGTGCACCATAGTTGCTTCAACTCTTTACTTTGTACAAATAATATCACGAAGCTGCGCAGCAGTGAGAGTTCGTTGATATTCTATGCCAATAGAACGAGCAATTCGCCAGCAACACTGTAGAGATAGTTTGGGCAGATTAAGGAGAGTGTATTCAGACACCAACCGCCTGACCCGTGTTGGTGGCATTAACCCAACGTGACACTCTGTTTGCAATGCACGCAAAAAGCAGCAATAACACAGTACGACTTGCAGGATACACACACACACAATCGCATGGCTAACACGCAATAACCAAAGTGATTGCAAGGTTGACACGCAATAACGAAAGTAATTGCAAGGCTGACAAGCAATGCCGAGCGATAGCAAAGCTATCTGAACGATGCTAAGACCAGCTTCAGCTCCCGGCGATACTAAGATCAGCTCCAGCTCCAGCTCCCGGACAGAGCTTCCCATATTACGAACACAGGTAATAATAGCCTGTTGACCTGGTCATAATGGGTTTAGAGCGAAATAAAAACAGCAGTAGTATTTAACTTGTATTTTCCTTCACCAATTATATATATATTTATGTACACTTATGTACAGTATGTACAGGAGTTGAATATAAGTGTACCACACGGTGATAAAGGCAAAGACAGAAGCCTGAGAGAGAGAGCACAGTGCTTCAACCAGCTTTGAGGCAAGTCTGGCAAATGCTGACTGTGAGTGAACCACGTCACATCAGCATGTGGCGGGCTCGTCTATGATTGGACAATGAACCAAGGTACTGATTTAACAATGGGTACCCTTTCCGTTAAACCCCTAGCACCTGGTTTGCTGGTTGGGAGGCAGCCTATATGAGAATGTGTACATGCCACGTGCTCCTACTTACACCTCACACTGCCCCTTCTCCTCTACCTCAAGAATGAGACACTTGTGCAACATTTGGAATCTTTATTGAGAAAACGTCTCGCCAGTCAATGGCTTCTTTAGTCCAATACAATGAAGAACAGAGAAAGATGAGGTGGAGTTTGAGATAATCAGACCAACAATCTTGAGAAAAGTACAGCACATGTTTGGAGAAATGGCTTATATACTCCAGTTTTTTAAACCATTTACATCACATCTCTACCTACTGGTACAATTTCAGCAGCTGAGGAATACATTTCTCTGTGTGCTAAGTACAATGAATGAATCAACTTTTTGTTAAGGGATCCTGTACAACAACAAAAACTGAAGGAGATGACTATAGGCCCCAGTGAAGAATTTAATTAAGTTTAAGGAAGAGAAATTGCAAATACCTAGAGGTTATGCATTTTAAATTAATTAATGTTAACACAGTAACGCATGTATTGATTAAATATTATTTCAGAAGTTAATTATTAAATATAGCTTCGCTTACAGGCTTTCAAATATTAATAAAATTTGATCAACAACTCAAAACATAAATTAAGGAAAGTGTCTACCTGGAGGGTATTCCGAGGATCAACGCCCCCGCGGCCCGGTCTATGACCAGGCCTCCTGGTGGATCAGGGCCTGATCAACAAGACTGTTACAGCTGGCTGCACGCAGTCCAACGTATGAACCACTGCCCGGTTGATCCAGCACTGACTTTAGGTATCTGTCTAGCTCCCTCTTGAAGACAACCAGGGGTGTATTGGTAATGCCCCTTATGGGTGGTGGGAGGCTATTGAACAGTCCTGGGCCCCGAACACTTATTGTGTTTTCTCTGTGTTATAATGGCGCCCCTACTTTTCACTAGGGATATGTTGCATCGCCTGCCAAGTCTTTTGCTTTCGTACCGAGCGATTTTGTGTAGATTGGGGACCAGTCCCTCCAGGATCTTCCAGGTGTAGATTATGATGTATCTCTCTCGCCTGCGCTCCAGTGAGTACAAGTCGAGTACTTCCAAGCGTTCCCAGTAGTTAAGGTGTTTGATGGAACTTATACGTGCAGTAAAGGTTCTCTGTACATTCTCTAGATCTGCAATTTCACCTGTCTTGAATGGAGATGTTAATGTACAACAGTATTCCAGCCTAGAGAGAACAAGTGATTTAGAAGGATCATCATTGGATTGGCATCTCTTGTCTTGAATGTTCTCATTATCCATCATATCAGTTTCCTCGCAGTTGTGATAGTGGCACTGTTGTGATCCTTGAAAGTGAGATCCTCAGACATTACCACTTCTAGGTCCTTCACAATACTTTTTCCGCTCTATTGTGATTGGAGTTTGTAGTATACTCAGTTCTAACTATTATTTCCTCCAGTTTACCATAAAGGAGAAGTTGGAATTTGTCTTCATTGAACATCATATAGTTCTCTGTTGCCCATTAAAAACTTGGTTTATATCTTCTTGGAGATTTGCCGTGTCCTCAATGGATGACACTCTCATGCAGATCCTAGTATCGTCTGCTAAGGATGATACGGTGCTGTGGTTTACATCGCTGTCTATGTCTGATATGAGGATGAGGAACAGGATGGGGGCGAGTACTGTGCTAGTGGGCAGCTTCCGATTTTTAACTCTGTTTACCACTACTCTTTGTGTTCGATTTGTTAGAAAGTTGAAGATCCATCTGCCTACTTTGCCAGTTATCCCTAAGCACGCATTGATCGCACTTGTCAAAGGCTTTTGCAAATTCTGTGTATACTTCACCTGCATTCTGTTTGTTTTCCAGTACATCCAAGACCATATCATAGTGGGCCAGTAGTTAATAATAATATTAATAATAATAATAATAATAATAATAATAATAATAATAATAATAATAATAATAATAATAATAATAATATTAATAATAATAATTTTTATTTAGACATGATACAAAACAGAAATACATAGTTCTTGGTATGAATGGGGTGTACATGCCAAAAGCCCCTAATATGCTGAGCATTGTGGGCATTCTTAAGATTAATTAACAGTAGACTACATGATAAAAAATTATGGTTAATAATTTACAAAATAAGTATAATTGTGTATTTAAGTAGTGAAATTTGAATATAAAATAAACATAATAATTTATTAATTGCAGCGATGCAATTAATTAAATCAGATCAAACAAATTAAAACAATTAGTTATATTGCAATTACAGTTTATATGTTCCTTAGATGAGTTAATGTTATAGAAACAGAGTTAGCTCAGTATACATTATTTATAACAGGTTTTTACATTTAAGTGATTAATTAACTTTGTTGGTAATGTTAAATATTGTGCACTTAGGTTTGGGTGATAAGGTGGTTTTTCAGCAGTGTTTTGAATTGAGGTACAGGCAGGGTTTCTTTGGCAATCACAGGAAATTTTCGGGCCTTTAATGTGCATTGAGTTTTTGCATAGTGTTAGATGGACACGGGGAACATCGGTGAGAGATCTGTGTCTTGTGTTATGGTCATGTGTCCTGTTAAGGTTGGAAAAGGGAGAAGTTTGAGTGGTGGGTTAATATTTGAGTTTAGTGTTCTATGTATGTAATAGGCACAGTAAAAAGTATGGATGTCTTGTATGGTGAGTAAGTTTAGGTTTTGAATATTGGTGGAGTATGTTGTCTGGAGTGTGAATGTGTTATCATTCTAACTGCTGTCTTTTGTTGTGTTATTAGTGGTCTGAGATGAGTTATTGATGTAGAGCCCCATGCGCAGATTCCATAGGTGAGGTGGGGGTAAATGAGTGAGTGATATAGGGTAAGGAGAGCTGGTTGTGGAACATAGTACCGTATCTTGGATAGTATTCCCACGGTCTTGGAGACTTTCTTGGAAATTTGTTGTATATGTGTCTGAATTTGAGGCCACTGTCAAGATGGATTCCTAAGAATTTTCCTCTGTGAGTTTTGTGATAGGGGACCCGTTTATCATTATGTTAAGTGGTACATTTGTAGCTCTGTTTCCAAACTGAATGAAATAGGTTTGATCAATATTGAAAGTAAGTTTGTTAGTCATCCAGGTAGATATTTTCTGCAATTCAGCATTTACAGTGTTGGCTAGTATGTCTGGGCTTGGGTGAGGAAAACGTATGTAGTGTCATCTGCAAATAGTATGGGTTTGAGTAGTTGAGGGCATTTGGTAGGTCGTTAATGTAAATGAGTTGGAGAGGCAGAAGGACTTGCTCTGAACCCATGTCGCCCTGGATTGTGCAACTGTCAGGGTACAAGTGGTTTGCAATCCTGCTTCTTAGAACTCCTTCAAAGATTTTTATGTTTTGGGACGTTAAAGCTATGGGTCTATATTTTTAGCTATTGCTGTGCTGCCATTTTTATGGAGTGGGGCTATATCAGTTGTTTTTAGTGACTGTGGAATCTCACCTGAGTCTATGCTCCTTCTCCATAGCATACTTAGGGCCCGTTAGAGAGGTTTCTTGCAGTTCTTAATGAACACAGAGTTCCACGAGTCTGGGCCTGGGGCTGAGTGCATGGGCATGTTGTCAATGGCTTTCTCAAAGTCTAGTTGAGTTAGGGTTATATCAGAAATTTGGCATACATTGACTGGGTTCTGAGGCTCAGTCATGAAAAATTATTTGGATAGTCTATCTTTAGACTGATTAGTGCTCGCTGAACACAGAATCATATAGAGATTTCAGTATCTCACTCATTTCTTTGTTGTCATCTGTGTAGGATCCGTCTTGCCTGAGCAGGGGCCCTACACTAGATGTTGTTTTTGGCCTTGTTTTTGGCATATGCGAATAAATTTTTTCGAATTTCTTTCAAGTTCACTAATTGCTTTTAGCCTCTTGTCTCCAGGATCCTGCATGAGTCCTTTAACTTAAGCTCAATATTTTCCACTTCCTGGTAAGCGCTTCTTCCGTGTTTCAGATAGTCTGGGATTCTTGAGGAGCTCAGTGATTCTTCGCCTTCTCCTGTAGAGGGAACGTCTCTCTCTCCTGTTTACTTCTTCTCTTCTTTTTCTTAGAGGAATATGCCTTGAACATACTTCAGCTACCAGAAAGTTGATCTTTTCAAGGCACTGGTTAGGGTCCATGTTATTTAAAATATCTTCCCACCATGTTTCATTTGGTACATAGTTTACCTGGTCCCAGTTGATGTTCTTGTTGTTTAAGTCTAATTTGGTAAAGGTACCCCCATAGCTGTATGCATTTTGCTGATCAGGACGCCTGTGCATGTTAGTCGGACTTGATTAGATTGTGATCATAATTAGTTGTTTTTTATTTTGTTATGTTTCTTACCAGGTCCTCATTATTTGTGAAAATAAAGTCAAGTGTGTTCTCCAGTCTTGTTGGCTCCACTATCTGCTGACTTAGGGTTTGTTTGTTGCAGAAAGTCAGCACCTCATGTGTGTGTGAATTTTCATCTGAGTTGCCTTCAGGGATTTTTTCTGCTACAACATTATTTGTTACATTCTTCCATTTTGTATGTCTTAGATTGAAGTCACCAAACAGCAAGATGTTTGGGGATGGGTTAAGGTTTTCCGACAGTAGTCAATTTTCAATTGTTGATCCTGAACTGTTGGGAAGTTGCATCCCGGTGACTAAGTTTTGGTCTCGAGTTTTATTGTCAGAACTTCAACTACATCATTTGTGGTGTTTAGTATCTCCGTGCAAATGAGCGACTTTTGACATTCAGGCCAACCCCACCTTGTTGCCTGTTCTTTCTGTCGCATCTGAAAAGGTTGTACCCAGGTATCCATATTTCACTGTCAAAATAATCTTTGCGTGGGTCTCTGTGAAGGCTGCAAACATTGCATTTGACTCCCCTAGAAGTTCACTGATGAAAGGTATTTTGTTGGTGGTGGATGGCTTAAGGCCCTGTATATTAGCAAATATAAATGAGGACGTGTTGCATGTTTGTTGGGGAATTTTGTTGTAGGCATCAGTAGTTGTGAGTCCGGAGGGGCCACTGACTGTGCCTCAGTCCAACAAGGCTCCATGGTGGTGAACTTTTTTGGTTATTTCTTTCCATTTTGTTTCTTCGTTTCCTACCACAAAAATCCTTGATTGAGTTGTCGTAACAACTGTAACTACTATGATTTGTTTTACGAGGTGTGTACCTCCTGGTCCCTTTTAAGTGGTATCTGGGCAGTTGATGTTAACATTCTCTTTTGAGGACTGAAGAATGACACATCTCAGGGTGGAAAAATTTGCAAGTGGTCGCGGCTTTCCGGGGGTGCGGCAATTTTTGGAAAAATCAAAATTGCATATCCATTGTTTTTCTATATTCCATGTTTACAGATGCCCCAAGCATAGAATTTGCACCATTTTGCTTTTGGGTGGATAAATTCGTACTGGGTGTATTCCCAATTTGTGCAGATCCTTGAACTGAGTACAGTCGAAAGAAGCCAGAGACACCACTATCTGTTTTCAGGAGGAACATTTTCCCCCGGAAAAAGGACTCGCCACTACATCTGTAATAGAGGCTATGGTTGTGGTGTCTATGGAAGAGTCTTTAGCCGGATCCATTGCACTATGGCTGGACGCTGAGTCTGGGTGGCCCTAGGGCGGGGGCTGAGTCTGGGTCAGCCCTTGGGCTGGGGCTGAGCTGTGATTTTTTTGTTTCCTGTGTTTTTTCTGGGGTCAATTTATTTTTGGGGTCAATTGTTGTAGACTGGGCATTCTGAATGTTAAACTTTAGTCCTCTCCCCATCCTCTCTATATTCTGGGAATCATAATTTTTCAAAGAACACCCTAAGGCTACGCATTCTTCAAGGCAACCTTTTTCTAAAAGCAGAACCTTTGTTGTCAGGTAACGAGGCTTTCAATTTTACCATAATTTTCAACATGTTTCAGCAAGTTCAACAAATTTATGTAATATTACATAAATTATGAATAACAAATTATGCAAACAATCTGTACTCAAACCTTTAACATTAACCTTAACATACTTTACCACACAGGGGCAATCTGTCAGAGGAACCAACATGATTTTTTTTTAAAAACAAA
>WNWK01047236.1:0-14005 GCA_009830355.1 Cherax destructor | reverse complement strand
TTATCCCCAAAAGGAATAATGTAAAATAGACCCCCTTTTTGGGGCCCCCCAAAAAAATTTGAAAAGCATTTAAAAAAAAACATAAAAGGGCAAAGGGGGGACCATCTTAAAAAAAGGTACCACTGTATATACACTTTTTAGGCAACACAAAACCGACAAAAAGGGTATCATTATTTTTTTTTAAAAAACTTGTTTACACCAAAAAAAAAAAATTTTTTTTTATTACTATTGTTTTATAAATATATACACTTGTGGCCCCCGGGAGTAACAAAAAAAATTTTTTTTCCCCAGAAGCCTGCCAAATTGCCTTTCCAAGTTTACCCCCTTAAAAAAATGTCAAGTAGGTTAGTCCATTTCAGCCCCCAAAAAATACATTTAAAAAAGCACTTTTTTATAATTACAAAATTGCTTTTTGGGGGTTTTTTCCCCCGGGGTCCACTGTATATAATGACGGGACATTTTTCCATGAACTCTTTTCCCTTAAAGCTTGAAGTTTTTGTGTGTGTGTGGACACCCAAATTGTCAAAAAATCCCTTCCCAAACCCCACTGCCTGTCAACTTTCAAAAAAAGGGGCCCCTTGTCTTTTTCCCCCCCAACCCCTTCCTTTTTCCCCTTTTTCCCCCCCCCTTCCTAGCTTTTTTTTTCCCCTTTTTCCCTTTCCCTTTTTTTTCTTCCTTCCTTTTTTAATTTCCCCCTTCCCCCTTTTTCCTCTCACCCCCTTCCTTCCTTTCTTTTTTCCCTTTCCTTTCCTTCTTTTTTTTTTCCCTTTTCCCTTTCCCCCTCATTTTTCCTTCCTTTCTAAATTTCCCTTTCCCTTTCCCTTTCCCTTACTTTTTTTTTTTCCTTTCCCCCTTTATCTTTTTTTTTCCCTTTCCCTTTCCCTTCCCATCTCTTTTTCCTTCCTTTCCTTCCTCTCATCTTTTCCCTTTTTCCTTTCTTTTTATTTTTTTTTTCCCTTTCCCTTTCCCTTTTCCCGGACCGGGGCATTGTTTTCAGTCAAAAACCCCCCTCAAAACCATGAAATTCATCTTCAAAACCCTTTCCCATCTGTGTTAGAGCTATCACTGGGGGAAGAAAGATCCCCCCCGGGAGTCAGATATGGGCATGTTGAACAAGGACTACTGAAAGGGTTTTTCCCCCCAAAAAATGCACCAGGGGCCCCCCTTTTTTTTTTTATACGGGGGCAAACTGACCAAAAGCCCATTCCCCACATGTGGGCCTACCAGCTTTCCCCCGTTTGATTTGAGGCCATAAAATTTTAAAAGTTTTAAAATACGGGAAACATTAGCTGTAAGATGAAAAAAGGGGGCCAAAAACATAAAAGGGTTAACGTACAAAAAATGAAAGAAATTGGATCAAAAATAATGGGTTACTTTCAGCCATTAGCTGCACCTTAGCGGTATATTTTCATATGGTTTTTAGGGTTTTATTCTTTTTTTTTTGGTCTCATTTGATAGAATGGAAGATATATTACAGAAATAGATATGATTTTGATTGGTTTTTGGAAAAAATACCTTGTTGACCAAATAGCAGAAAAAAGTTGATTTTTTTGGGGATGTTCAAAGTAAACAAATGACATCACCTCCATTAATATGAGTCATGAATGAAAGGGCATTATTTATACAATTATTACAATTGCCGATGCATAACCCCAAAAAAAAATTTTTTTGGGGAATAAAAAATTTCCCAAAATTTTTTATATTGTAAAAAATAATAATAACAACACGTATAATAATAATATACATATAATAATATAATATAAAAAATTTAAAAAAAATAATAATACATGTACAGTGGACCCCCGGGGTTGCAAATTTTCCCCGGTTTCTCAATCCCACCCAAAAATTTGTTATAAGGGAAAAATGTAAATTTGATTAGTCCCCTTTTTTTCCCCCAAAAAACACTTAAAAAACACTTACAAAAAAAACTTACATAATTGTTTGAGTTGGGAGCGTCAAAACTGGGGGCCCTGTGATAATAATAATTATAATAATAGACGCTTTGCCAAAGAAAAAATGGTAACTAACTAACATACTGACAGGTGAATATGTACACCTGCTTCAGTCACATACTTGTCTACAAATTTGTGTAAGTTTTTAAAGGTCTCAGAAATTTTTTTAGAAGCCCTCGATTGTATGATACTCCATGAAGCAGGGTCATCAGAGTGCCACCCAATTGTGAAAATGAATCATGTGTCCTTCCACTGTTGGGGTTGCCTTGTGGCAGGTACAAAAATACTTTTTTTCTGAGAATACTTTTTTTTCTGGGTAGACAGCTTTTGATGAAGTGACAGTTAGTTAGCATTCACTGTGGTTTTCCCCCTTTGGGTTGTGGGTGAGGACAGGGCACTGTTGGGGCAGGTACAGGTGTGATATGATCTTTTTTTCTATCTGCTTTATGACAATGATGAATTCTGCATATTGAAGTCGTTCTCGGTCTTTATTTGGTACATATTGAAGGCATTGAGCACTGCAATGTCTAGAGGTGGAAAAATACTTTTATGTACCCTTTGGGTTCCTAAAACACAATCAACGAACCCCAGCATGTCCCCTTGTGACTAGTCCTCAGTGGACCCCCGGTTTTTGTTTTCACCTCAAACGCGAACAATTTGAAGTATATTTTTAATGTTTAAAGTGTATTTTTCGGCCCCCCATCTAACAATGGTGTTAGGTAATTCCCCACCCCGGGCCGGGTCAAGGGTTCGCATCAGACCTGATGTTTGACTGCCGGGCCTGCGTGACTGACAGTGTCATGAGACTCTCCCTAGTCAACACTGGAGAGTCCACCAGCTCACTGATACACTACTGAGTTCGCCAGGCAGACCTGCTTGGGTTGTGACTTTCGATGTGGTGCTGGTGACAGGTCTAAGTGCTAACGAGACTCTCCCCTATACCTGCTGGAGAGTTCAGTGGATTCTCCCTATATAACACTGGAGATTCACTGCCCCTGATACACCTGGGAGTGTTCAACAGACAGACCTGGAGATTGACTCTTCGTGCTGGTGACAGCCTTAGACTATCTACTGGCTTATTCACCTACCCCACTGTGTTCCTGAGACTATGTACCTGAAAATGGACTGTTGTACCGAAAATGTCCTGAAAGTGTGTGACACTGGTAACAGGTGGTGTCTTGTGTGACACTGGTAACAGGGGTTCGTTCCCGGAAAAGATGGTGTCTTGTGTGACACTGGTAACAGGTGGTGTCTTTGTGACACTGGTAACAGATGGTGTCTTGTGTGACACTGGTAACAGGTGGTGTCTTGTGTGACACTGGAAAAAGGGGGGGTGTCTTGTGTGACACTGGTAACAGGTGGTGTCTTGTGTGACATTTGGTAACAGGTGGTGTCTTGTGTGACACTGGTAACAGGTGGTGTCTTGTGTGACACTGGGTAACAGGTGGTGTCTTGGGGACACTGGTAACAGGTGGTGTCTTGTGTGACACTGGTAACAGGGGGTTCTTGTGTGACACTGGTAACAGGGGGTTCTTGTGTGACACGGTAACAGGTGGTGTCTTGTGTGACCCCTGGTAACAGGTGGTGTCTTGTGTGACACTATGTGGTGTCAGGTATTTAGGGGTTTAGTCAGTCAGAGTTTAACGGGTGACAGGGCTTGGGGAGTCGTGTTTTGATGTGTTTATAAGCGGTAAAAAGGTTTTATTAAAATGGGTTCATGATGAAAGGGAAAGGTGTCTTATGGGAAAGAGAGAAGGGTGTCGTGGGGGGACACAGAAGAAAAAGGCGTGTCGGGTGACCCCGGGGGGCGTGTCATGTGACAAAAGAGAAGGGGTGTCAGGGGGGCCCCCGTGAAAAAGGGCCATGGAAAAAAGTAGTATCATGACAAGGTGTGGTAGTGTCCTGCGTGACACTAGAAAGATGGCAGCGACTTGACACTACACCGAATACTTGATTTTACTTGTGACTTTTATCTTGACTTTTTTTGTGTAAATGGGTTTTTTACACAGATTATTGGATTATATGTTTTTATTCAGATTATATGCTTTTATATTAATAATATATTTTAATATAAAAAAAAAATCTAAAAACGATATTTTATTAGTACCCCAAAAAGGGGGGGTTAATTACAAATGCTTCTTTATTTGTAATATAAATTGGCCTGTGGGGGAACATATTTTTTTCCCGGGGAAAAATGACTGTTTGGGATAAAATTTTTCCCATAGTCCCCAATCTTTGTGTTGGTCATTTTGTGGTGGGGGTGTTCGGCCCCCTATCTAACAATGGTAGTTAGGAAATTTAAACCTCCCCGGGCCCCGGCAGTCAAGGGTTAGGGCCATCAGACCTGATGTTTGACTGCCGGGCCTGCGTGACTGACAGTGTCATCGAGACTCCCCCTAGTCAACACTGGGGGTCCACCAGCCCCACTGATACACTACTGAGTTGCCAGGCAGCCCGGGCGAGAGTTGTAGATTTTTGCGGTGGTGGGGGGTGACAGGTCTAAAGTGCTAACGAGACTCTCCCATATCACTGCTGGAGAGTGTCAGTGAGATTCCCCCCTATATCCTTTGGAGAGTTAAATTAGCCCCTTTGATCCCCTGGGAGTGTTCAACAGACAGACCTGGGGGATTGGCTCTTCGTGCTGGTGAAAACCTTAGACTATCTACTGGCTTATTCACCGTACCGACTGTGTTCCTGAGACTATGCCCCTAAAAAATGGACGTTGTACCTGAACTTATGTACCTGAAAGTGGGGACACTGGTAACAGGTGGTGTCTTGTGGGGACACTGGTAACAGGTGGTGTCTTGGGGACACTGGTAACAGATGGTGTTTGTGTGACACTGGTAAAGGTGGTGTCTTGTGTGACACTGGTAACAGATGGTGTCTTGTGTGACACTGGTAACAGGTGGTGTCTTGTGTGACACTGGTAACAGGTGGTGTCTTGTGTGACACTGGTAACAGGTGGTGTCTTGGGGACACGGGGGTAACAGGGGGTTTTTGGGGACACTGGTAACAGGTGGTGTCTTGTGTGACACGGTAACGGGTGGTGTCTTGTGTGACACTGGTAACAGGGGGTTGTCTTGTGTGACACTGGTAACAGGGGGTTGTCTTGTGTGACACTGGTAACAGGTGGTGTCTTGTTGACACTGGTAACAGGTGGTGTCTTGTGTGACACTGGTAACAGGTGGTGTTTTTGTGGGGACACTATGTGGGTGTCAGGTATTTAGGGGTTGTAGTCAGTCAGAGTTTGGACGGTGACACGACACGGGTTTGGGAGTCGTGTATTTGATGTGTGTCAAAACGCGGTAAAAAGGTTTTATTAGAGATGGGTTCATGATGCAAGGAAGGTGTTTTATGGGCACAGGGGAAAAAGGGGTGTCTTTGGACACAAAAGAAAGGCGTGTCGGGGGGGCCCCGGGGGGCGTGTCATGTAACGGAAGGGTGTCATGGGCCCCCGTGAAAAGGCGTGCCATAAGAAAAAAGAAATATCTGAAAAGGTGGGGTGTCCTCGTGACACTAGAAGATGGCAGCGACTTGACACTACACAATCTTGATTTTACTTGTGATTTTTATCTTGTACTGTGATTTTGTGTAAATGGGTTTTTTAACAGATTATTAGATTATATGTTTTTATTCAGATTTTTGCTTTTATATTAATAATATATATTTAATATAAAAAAAACTGAAAATGAGTTTTTATTAGTATCCCAAACATTTTTAATTACAAATGTTTTTTTATTTGTAATACTAATCAAATTTTACTTTTGCCCTTAGGGGAAAAAATTGTGGGTAAGGCCCCAACAGCATTCTGGAAAAATTTTAAACAAAAACCGAGGGCCCCTGTATTGCTCGTATAGTCGAGGCAGCTGGTTTTCCCAATGGGTTCATTGGTGTCCTTGTTCATTTTGTACCATCTCGTTTCTCGAATGGTTGACAGCTTTTACATTCTGTTTGTCATGCCATATCAGTACTATGGTGTTATTACAAAAAAGCTTGCATTGCACCACGTGCCTCCAGTGAATTTTAACATATGTTTTCTATTTCTTCCCCTGCTCCAAAATATCAGATTGTTTACATCAAGGAAATCAGCTAGATAGGGCTTCTATACCAGTTGTCTGTCAGCATTGTATGACCCTTCCAAGGATGGTTCCATTTTAAAAAACATAACTAAAATTACCCAACATCCGCCTGGTATCATCAGTGTGTTTCTTCCAATGTAAAATGACATCCAACACCATCCCAGTCTCACAATCACACAAAAAAAAAAGTTTTTACGGCGATTACGTTTCTTGGTATATTTTTTTTCAACGACAGTTGCCCCTTAACAGAACGGACTTGTGCAAAATGTTCCGGGGAAAAAGAACACTGAATTTTTTTTTCAGTACATAAACATTTCCCAGATTTTGTATTGTAGGGCCTATTTCTCTCTGAAAACACATTCATAGCAACAGCGTGAATTGCTGCGGGGGAGGGGGCCCGGCAAGGGTATTGAAATACTAGTAGTCTGTGGCTCAGTACTGTGCTTGTACAAAAAGGCATAACATGACAGTGCCAAAGGGAAAAAATACATTTTTCCCACAGTTCTATCTTTTTCCCCCTGCACTTTGGGGATTTAAGCCCGTTTGTCCATTTTACAGGGACCCCGGAACGTCCCGAAAACGGGAATTTTGTGATAATTTTTTTTTAAATTCTTGGGAAGTGTATTTTTTGGGGTCTGAAATAGACTAACCTACGTGAAATTTTTTTTAAGGGAAAATTTCGGGGGGTTTTTGGGACTTGGCAGACTTCAGGAGGAAGTTTTTTTGAAAAACGGGGTCCCCTGATAGTGGTAGTAATTGTTCCCCAGGTGCCGATCAGGTTCATGATAGTGCGTCAGATAGTTGGGAAAAACTCTGCTCTGTGGACTCATTGCGATAGGGAAATTGAGAGATACCCTTCCAGTAACATCAAAAATTTAAAGGATGAGGCAAAAATGTTGTACACTTTAAAATTTATTTATGGTCTTATGGTGCATGGTGAACATGTGGCATGGGGTGTGATGGATGAGCAACAGGAGGAAGGGAGACATGGGAGGGGTGCCCGGGCGGCCTTTTTCTGCCCGCCCAGCACACCATGTGCCCCACCCATCCCCGCCGCCACCACCGCCTCCTCCTCCTCCTCAGGTGCTGGGCTGGGGATCTGGTGGCACCGCCACCCAAGAGGTGCTGGGCTGAGGGTCTGGTGGGCCCTCTGGCAACCATACAGGTGCTTGGCTGGGGTCTGGTGTGGCCACACTGCCCACTTCCATCTGGCCCCCCCAGATGGGGGGACTGAGGGTCATATGGGTTATCATTGATTTTTCACTTTTTCCCCAATCATTTGTGGCACCCATCTCAAATCCACTGAACTCAGGTTCTATACCACTTTCCACAAATAAGAGTATGTTGATAAAAGGGGGGCATGGGGAAACCCCTTGGGGGTTTCCTATTTGCCCCGCTGATGATGAAACAAACTGCTGCTTCCATTTGGGACTGAAGGGTCAAATTTTTTTAAAACTGCCCCACTGAGGGGGAAAACCCATTCTCCAGCAGCCTATCAGGCCTTTTCCCAAATTTTAAAGGGAGGAAAAATAGTGCATTGATCGGCATGAGTGCTAGAAGTAAAAAGCAGATCAATGGTTTGACAGTTAAAGGGGTTTAAAAACAAACCAAAAAAAAAAAGTTTTTAAAAATGACCCCCCAATTTTTAAGTTCCCGCAACAGCAGGGGAGCTGGGTTCCCCAGTTACATCTGAACACTATCTGGTTTTTTGCCCAGGGAACCCAGAAACTGGGCAATATCATCTGACTCTTCTGTCTTGAAACATAAACCCTTTGAATTTTCAATGAGAAGTTTCCTGTTTTTTAAATACTCTTAAGCCCAAAGGCATGGGGGTTAACCCATGTCACCCTGAACGCCCACACTAAGTGTAAGGACAGGTTATGTCAATATAGTTTGCCCCCTTTATGGCACTTCATTTAACACCACTAATATGGACATTTCAAATTTAAGCCCAAAAAAATTCGTTATATGGCTCCCTGATTCGCTTTTTTGTCAGCGCATGACTCTGTTTACATCTAGACCCCATCCCCAATTATCCCGGTAAGCATCAGGTGGTGTTTATTCATCTCTGAGTCATTATCATTTTTTTTAGGTTATCACTAAATGTGTATTTGTGGGTAATCTGTAGACTCTCTAAATTTAAAGGTTTTCTTTTTTTTGATGAAAATTTTTACAAATAAAACGCCCTCCCCATATTCATCCCTGGTAAGTAGATTTAATACATTCTAATTCATCCAGTAGCAGACAACAGTGCCATAGGTTTAACTATTTCAGGAAAGGGAAAGATATTAGAATGAAAGAGTTTAAAAACCCTAAAAACGTGAAAAAATGGGAAATTTTTTTGTGGATACCAGTTTGAAACCAATTGTTTGGTGGTATGAATGAGATGAAAACCTAAAATTTCCCAAATAACATTGTAATGGCTGTACTTCAATGAAATATAAATAATTAACTTACTTGTCTACATTCTCTATGTACACTCTGGGGTATGGCTGGCCGGCCACTGACCACTGAATGGGAGCAGGACACTCTCCTTGTGTTTCACACTCCATGAATGGGTTGGGATTGATAGTTTTATTTGGCAGTCCATCCTATAAAAATAAATAGTTATAAAAATTTAAAAGAACCCTTGTTTAGTGAATCAGATCTATTGGAGGGAACGTTGTATGAAGGGGAATGTAATCATAATTTATTGAGTAATGTTGAAGGAAAAATTGTAATCATAAGCTATTGGAGTGCTGTTAGAAATCTGATAAGACATTGTGAACATTATCTATTGGAGAATGTTGTAAGGAAGAACTTCAGAAGGAAACACAAACAGAAATGACTAGATTGCCAAAAAAAAATTGACTATCTAAGACGTATTTCAGAAAATAAAATGGATTAAAATAATGTACAGTATTACATGGAACAGGTATTACTGCATTTTGAAGAAAAAAACAAGTTTTTTGACAGTTAGGTTTGATGAACCTCTTCACCATCTTTAACAAATGTGACCCGCCCTGCCTTCTATCATCTAATAGATTCCATTTTTAATCTGAAGCTCTTTTTTAACACCAGCCATACCCTGACATGATTCACTGAGCCACATGCAGAAATATATATTTTAATTTTCTTATATAGTGGTTTGATGTATTAGAAACTTACTTGCAGAGCTTTGTATCAAAGGGGGGGCTATAGCTAGAAGGCAAAATTTATAGTACCAAAAATCCTGTACAGGAAAGCTCTTTTGTTTTGTGCAATTTGCATGAACCACTGACAATAATTTGAGCAGCTAAGATGTAAAAGAGAAAATTTTAAGAATAGGGGTGCATATTTTTCCCTGCTAAGCAAAAAACCCAAAACCCATTATGAATTTTTTTTAAATTTTAATATTTCACTGTCCATAAAGTGATTTCATCACTGGGGCCAGGGCCCCTCACATAGTTCTACTTCATGACTCGTTTTCAGATAAGCTCTGGGCAGAAATTCGGGCCCCAGATATGAGAGAATGGGTCTGTGCAGTGAGTGTGCAGAGTATAAAAAAAACCTGCCCCATCTGGTGTGATGGGAAAACAAATGTGACTAAGTGTATGGTTTAAAAAGCAAATTTGGGGTTTTTTTCAGATGGTTTTTTTGATTTTATTTTGGGTATTTATTGGTTCGTTTGATAGAATGGAAGACATGCTACGAAATTGAGATGATTTTTATTGGTTTCAGGACTGAAATTATTTTATGCCTTTCTGTTTATTATGGACTCAAATTTCAATAACTAAATTTGTTTCAAAGAAAAGAAGACAGTGACACCAGTTTTCTTAAGTCTATTTCACATCAATGTTTCTTTTATCTAATACAATAAATCCTCTCATAATGTGAGGGATGTGTTCCTGAAAACTAGCCCCATAAGAAAAGTAAATTAGTGTATGTGAAGTGAAATAACACAAGAAATATACAGTGGACCTCTGTTTTTGCCGAAAATTCTTTCCAGAATGTCATGTCAAAGTGCCATTACCGAACGAATTTACTTCCTTAAGAAATAATGTCATGTAGGTTAGTCTATTTCAGACTCCCAAAATACACTTGCAAAAGTACTTACGAAAATACACTTACATAAATGTTCGAGTTTGGAGATAACCGAAACCGAGGGACCACTGTAGTATGTATGTACTATGTTCCAAAGACCTCCAAATTTGAAAAAAAAACTACTAGGTACTAATTACTAGAGTTTATCTACCCATTCTAGTTGTCCTTGCTTTTTGACACAAGTGTGTGGAATGTTGATATGGCCCTACTGGGATAATGTGGATGGCTGTGGTTCTTGTGTTCATGTGTATGAAGATATGTCAGTAGCTGATGGTTGTACCTGCATGCTCAAGTATTCTGTAATGCATCTTTGGTCTGTTTTACCCTGCATTACACCTCTTTTGCTAAGTCACAATCTGCACTATTCATCGCATAAGTTCTTATTAGTCTCTCACTGTCTCTCTTGTATTCCTCAGACCAAAAGCGATGGCAGTCTACATCACACATACACCACCTCCAAGCATACCTAATATTTAATTTTTTTCAATACCTTCAGACATGCACACACTTAAATCTTCTTAGCATCTCCACTCCAGCACAATAGTATTCCTCTTAGATGCCAGGGTTAATATTCATCCAAAGATGAGATGGGGTAAAGATACAAAATCTTTCACTAAACACAGAGCAAGGCAAGAAAAGCTCGGAGAAGGCAACTGTAGGGTGGTATGGGTGGTAGTGGGCAGGAAGGAGCTATGCCTTTCCATCCCTAGATCTTAGGCCTAACTTGGGTAGGAGAGAAAAATTTCATGGAGCATAGTATACTAATTTTGCCTGTAACATGATGATTCTATACTTAACCCTTTCTCTAGGCCAGCCGTGATTCAGTACGGCTTCTTGACAGCCAGGGTTGGTGCCGTACTTAACGCCTAAATTCTAGGCACCTTCAAATCTAGCAAGAGAAAGCTGGTGGTGGCCTACATATGAAAGAATGGGTCTGGTGGTCAGTGTGCACAGTATAAAAAAATCCTGCAGCACACACTGCATGAGAAAAAAAACTGACCATATTTTTGTTTAAAACAGCGACTTTGCAGTCTATTTTTGTATGATATTGATGTATTCTCGTTTTCTTTGGTCACATTTGATAGAATGGAAGATATATTACAGAAATACAGATGATTTTGATTGGTTTTACTGATGACAAGTACCTTGAAATTGAGTTCAAAGTAGCGAAAATGTTCATTTCGCCAATGTTCAAGAGTAAACAAATCACGCCACGCGTCCAATACACGTCAACTGGTGAGTCTAATATTCTTTCACAAGTGCGGTGATATTATTTATACCGTTTATACAATGATGTAGTTGTATACATTGTTAAGTAAACAATGTATACATGGGTCAATGCTGGCTTGACAGCCAACCCTGGCTGTCAAGCCGTACTAGTATGACACCGACCCTGAAATGGTTAAGTATAGAATCATCATGTTACAGGCAAAATTAGGATACTATGTTCCATGAAATTTTTTCCCTCCTACCCAAGTTAGGCCTAAGATCTAGTGATGGAAAGGCATAGCTCCTCCCCTTGCCCACTAAATCTTCTATTTTTTGTTAGAATAAAAATTCAAAATGGAAAGCAAAAAGTAATGTAAGAGGGGCCTGGAGACGTGACTAATGAACAGAGATGTTATTTTAGTGCCAGGAATGTCTGCCTTGTTTATTCTGGACCCCATTTTGAAATTGGCATCGTTTGAAATTTGTGTGAAAATGGCCAAATTGCCAATTTCTGACCACTTTATTGGTAGTTGAAATTGGTAAATGGGCGGTTTCTTGTACCAGTCAAGAAGAAATGGAGTTCTGTTTAAAATAGCTATGATTTTTATAAACTGGAACATTGGAATTGCCAAAAATAGGGCTCAAAGTGGGCGAAATCGCCAATGCGTAAATATGGTCGAGACCGATAACTTCGCGAGAGCATAATTCAGTAACACCAAATTTCATACTTTTAGTGTCACATGATCGGAAAAAGATTCTCTATCATTTCATAAGAATTTTTTTTTTTTTTTTTTCCAAAAAATTTCGACTCCTGAGAACGAGTTTGGAGAGGGCCTCTCACCCTGAAAGGGTTAAGGAATGTAATAACCCTTCAGGGTCCATGCTGTCTTCTACGCCATGAGCTGAGCTCACTCAGGTAAGCTGTGAGCGGTAAATTTGGGCCTAGATATGAAAGAATACATCTATGTGGTAAGTGTGCACCACATAAACAAATTCTGCAGCACACAGTGCATAATGAGAGAAAAAAACAGACCGTAATTTTCTATTAAAACAACAGCAACTTGCAGTGTTTCTTCGTATGCTTTTATAGATGTATTTGCAATTTCTTGGTATTATTTGATAGAATGGAAGATATATTAAGGTAGAAATAGAGATGATTTTGATTGGTTTTCAGACTGGAAATGGCTTGAAACTGAGCTCAAAGTAGCAGAAATGTTAAATTTTTGCCGATGTTCAAGAGTAAAACAAATGACTTCACACGTCTAATATGCACTTTTTCCCCAAACCCGGGGGGGGTTTTTAAAAACCTTCCCTCCCCCCCTTTTTTTTTTTTTTAAAAATAAAATTAAAAAAAAAAAAGGGAAAAACCAAAATTAAATTAAAAAATTTTTTTTTTAAAAACCCCCCCTTTTTTCCCCCCAAAAAAAAATTTTTAAAATTTTTGGGGAAAAAAAATTTAAAATTTTCCCAAAAATTTAAAAAAAAAAGGGGGTTTTTAAAAAAAAAAATTTCCCCCCAAAAACCCCAAAAAAAAAAATTTTTTTAAAAAAAAGGGAAAAAGGGGAAAAAAAAAAGGGGGAAAATTTGGGAAAAAAAAAAATAAAAAAAACCCCAAAATTTATTTTTTTTAAAAAAATTTTAAACAAAAAAATTTTTTTTTTTTTTAAAAAATTTTTTTAAAAAAAAAAACCCCCCCAAAAAAAAAAAAAATTTTTGGGGGTTTTTTTTAACCCAAAGGGGCCCCAAAAAAAAAAAAGGGGGAAATAAAAAAAAATTTTTTTTAAAAAAAAAAATTTTAAAAAAGGGGAAAAAAAAAAAAAAATTTTTTTTAAAAAAAAAAACCCCCCGGGGGTTTAAAGGTTTTTTATTTTTTTTTTTAAAAAATTTTTTAAAAAAAAATTTTTTTTTTAAAAAAAAATTTTTTTCCCCCAAAAAACCCCCCCTTTTTTTTTTAAAAAAAAAAAAAAAATTTTTTTGGGGAAAAATTTTTTTTAAGGAAAAAAAGGGGGGGAATTTTTTTTTAAAATTTTTTTTTTCCCCCTTTTTTTTTTTAAAAAAAAAGGGAAAAAAACAAAAAATTTTTTTAAAAAAAACCTAAAAAAAAGGAAAAAAAGGGCCCCCCCCCCTTTTTTTCCCCCAAAAGGGTTTTTAAAAATTTTTTTAAAAAAAAATTTAAAATTCCCCCAAAAAAATTTTTTTTGGGGGGTTTTTTTTTCCCCCAAACCCAAAAAAAAACGGGGAAAAAAAAAAAAATTTTTTTAAAAAAAAAAATAAAAACCCCCTTTTTTAAAAGAAAAAATTTCCAAAAAAAAAAATTTTCCCCCAAAAATTTTTTTTTTTTTTTTAAAAAATTTAAAAAAAAAAAAAAAATTTTTTTTTAAAAAAAAAAAAACCCCGGGAAATTTTTTTGGAAAAAAATTTTTTCCCCCTTTTTTTTTCCTTTCTTTTTTAAAAAATTTTTGGGGGGTTTTAAAAAAAATTTAAAAAAAAAAAAAAAAATAAAAAAAAACCCCCCCAAAAATTAAAGCCAAAAAGGGGGGGGGAAAAACTTTTCCCAACCCTTTTTTTTTAAAAAAAATTTTTTAACCTCTAAAAAAACCCCCCAAAAAAAAAAAAAATTTTTTTTAAAAAAAAAAAAAAAAAATTTTTTTTTTTTAAAAAAAAAAATTTTAAAAAAACCCCTTTTTAAAATTTAAATTCCAG
>WNWK01047235.1:0-14006 GCA_009830355.1 Cherax destructor | reverse complement strand
CCATCAACCCCGTTTGGGATTACTGTATCTGACTTTTAGAAGAGGGAGATTGAGTGATACCGCTTTGGGGGGGCCGCAGCAGGACACAATACTGCACCACCTCGGGGCCCCCCTTACAATAACAAACTATACAGCGGGGGCCCAGCACGGGGTGTGGTTTTTTTCCCCAAAGATACATTTGATGCAGATTACATTTTAAAAATTGTCGCCAGTAGCTATAGCTTTTCAGGAAACATCCACCTGTCCTGCAGCAGTCATTAGATGTATTTCTTCAAAACATGTACCATGGATTCTTTTCAATAAAGCCAAAATAAGGCCTTTTTTTTTACCAACAATCCCCCACACACAAAACAACACATGCAGCTAGGAGGATTAGAAAGATACCGTGAGTGTAGAACCCCAGACCTTCTCAGAACATTCCAAGCTGCACTAACAAATGCAAAAAAAAGAAGAACTTGGGAAAACGGGAAAGGGAACAATTGTTAGTGGATTAAATAGGTCTTTTTAAGTCTGGAAAAAGGTAAAATAAAATGAGGAAAAAGACTGGTGTTGCCCCCCCTTTCCACTTAAAAAGCAAATGACCTCATAAATGACGGGCCCCAAAATCTCCAGGCATGAAAACCGCCATCTCATATTAAAAAAAACTTAGAGAGTGCTTCTGAAGAAATGTTGGAACTGATTAATTTTATGAGCCAAAATATTGATGAGAGTGATTGCCTCTTCACAGAGATGAATTAGATAACGAAAAAAAAGGTCAAACTGCTCCTGGAGGAGGTTTAAAACCTTTTGTTTCTCAGAAGTTTAAGGCACTGCCAAATCCTTTGTTGGCTTTTAACCGTTACTTTGGGGGAGTTCTTCCTTTCCCCTGGCCCAATAGTCTCATTGCCCCTATCCCTAAGCCCCAACAGCCTGATACATTTAAGATCTCCTTAACTAGCTGTCTTTGTAAAAATTTGAAAAAATGATACTTAACAGACTGTACATAGAGTCAGACCCCCAATTCCCCCCCCTATGGGTTCATGAAAGGTAAGAGTGTGCAGAATTGTACCCACCTTTCCCCTTTTCACACCCTACTATTTTTCCACATTTTTTTATCTAAAATCTGCATTTGATATCGCAACAGAACTTTATACTCATGAACTAGCCAAAATAAATATTGGGGTAGCCTACTCTGCTGGATAATAGGATACCTGTCAAACAGAATATCCTCTGTCCTCCCCCAAGGGTTTTAGAAGTGAGTCTAAAGAAATGCCCCCAGGTACACCGCGGGGGGGAGTTCTCAGCCCCCGCTTTTAAATTTTTTTAAAAGCCTCCTAAATCCTACCTGCCTCACCTAAACATATATATAAGCATGCTGATGACATCAGATCCATAAACAGGGCATAAAAGATGAGTCCGTTTTTAAGAAGTTCAAGAATTTTTTAATCGACTGGCCCTCGAAAACCCCAAAAAAAATATTAACAAGCAAACACACCCCCCCCCCATCTATTTGGGGGGGAAAACATTACTACGTTAAAACTTACAGATATCTTGGTGAAAGTCCCTTTACCAAATCTACTATACCACAACTAAATTGAAAAAAATAGACTAAATGCTCTTAAAAATGTTGCTGACTACAACCCCAACTATGGTGCTAATGTGAGAATCGAGAATGATGTACATAGCCTATATTGGTCCATAATTGATTATGCTGCTCCCATGTTGATATTAGCTTGATCTGCTGTGTAAAGAAGGCTGTTGGAATCATGTAAGTCATTTAATAATAGGGTTGATATCAGGATCAATTCCTGTAATCATAAGATTTGATGTGATTCTATAACTAGACCTGAGAAGAATAGATAATACTAAACTTAATAATATGATATGAATAAATGCTTAGGAACTATTTGATTATTACAAATTTTAATAAGAGTTTGAGAGATACAGGGTATTTGACAGAGTTCTTGGAGTGAATTTGTTTAGTCAATTTATACAAATGTAATTAATTGAACTATGGTAGTTTTACTAAAGCTGGGAATAAAGGGCAGGAAAATAATACAAACAATGAAAGTAAAGAAATTAGTACCTGAGTTAGCCCCTTTTAATTATTATAATAAAAATTAATATAAGAACTGTGGCAGTTAGATTTTTAAAAATAAAAACTAGGAATATAATAGTAAACAATGAGAGTTAACACTTTAGGGAATATAATAGTAAACAAAAAGAGTAAAACAGTTTAGCACCAGAATTAGCCCCTTTAATTATGAGAGTTAACACTTTGGGGAATATAATGTAAATAAAAAAGTAAAACACTTTACAAAATTGCACCTTAATTATCTTTTAAAGCTTAAGTAAAGGAATTTTGGATGAAAGGCGTATAGGTATTGATTTGTTGGGAATACAAGAGAATAAAAATGGGGATTAAATTTGACAGATATAAATATGATATAAAATTAACTTAGAAGCAAGATTTGATTTAATTTATAAAGTTGAAGAATAGCACTAAAAGTAAAGTACATAGTGTATGAGGAGTTGGTACTAGCTAGTATAAAGTTAGTAAAAAAATTTCCGGTAGTAACATACACAATACACCACACGTATATTATGTGTTGAGGACAATAGGCTAATCAGTAATGGTAATGTCAGCTTGTCTAAGGAAGTTGGTGAGTCAGTTCGCTTTTTGACCAGAGTTTGGTAAGATGGGGAAGGAAGAAGGATAGGTAAGGATGGAAATTGGGAAAATAGGGTGTGTGTGGAGGAAGGATAAAAAAGGTAAGTGGCCCAACCACTTTGGTGCATAATATGTGTTTAGTGGTATATCAAGGTAATATATCAAAAGGGGATAACATTTGCCCAACAGTGTCACACAGATATAACAAAGTTATAGTGCATGACTCTGTATCGGCAAAGGGATACTAAGTGCAATTTTTTTTTTTTTTTTTTTTTTTTAATAAATTGCTGGACGTAAATTAAAGGACGATAGCAAGGCGAGTGATGGTTGTACAAACTGCTATCAAGAAATGCTGGCCGGCGTGCTTTGCAAAGGTGGTGTCCAACATTTGTATTATTGACACTGTTACTTAAATGGATGTAATAGCTGTGGAGTAAAAACAGGAATCACCTAGAACTGGGTTAGAAGTGATATCAGTAGACATAGAAAGGTTCTGGAGTTACCCAATCATCTGGATCATCTGGAAGGTCACTCAAGATCTTGGGGCGTTGAAAATCATCTTTATGTATATATCTTCTCACTCTCTGATGGAGGGTCATCCTTTGAGTTCTATGGGGGCTGCATTAATAACGTAATCGGTTATTGACAAAAAGGGTAGGATGTTCTCTGTCTGGGGGAGATGCAAATCCTGCATGGTATACAATTGCCTTTTCTTCAACTGATCAAGCCGAACATTCATTGCAACAATGTCTTGTTAACATGTAGATCTGCCATTCGAATTCTATCTCTTCTCCTTGTGCCTGTAATAAAACGGAGTGCTTTGTTCTGAACTCGTTGTAGTTGTAGCATGTTTGTTTTGTTGTTATTGACAAAGGCACACACGGATATTCAAGAAGGGTCTTATCATCATCTTATACAGGTTTTTTCACGTGAGATGGAGCTGATTGAAATCTGAATAAAGTGGAAGTCGAGCTTTAGCTAAATTTATCTTTTTTGGTGACATGGGAAGTGTAGTGAATAATCCTGTCATCTCATAACCCAGTATCTTATTAGGATTATGAATGGCAATAGGTATATCTCTGATGGAGATACCCCTTTATCTTCAATGGTGGAGGAAAACAGCCAATTGTACTGATAAGAACTTTGTCTGGGTTAGTAGTAATACGCCATTTCCTCTCCCAGTTCGCTGTTCTACGTAATTCTGTATTCATTTTTTCTATGACCCTCTCATATTTATATTTGCCTGTAACAGGAGTGGACGAAACTACATGAATTACATCATCAGCAAATTAGTAATAATTGTATCATTATACTCCGGTTGAGGTAGATCATTGACATAAATATTGAATAATATTGGGCTAAGACACGAGCCCTGAGGTACACCAGCTGTCGGTATAAACGGTTCAGCTGTCTTAACTAAAGAAAGGAAAAATTTCTACTCGAGAGGAAGTTAATAAAGCGAAGAAAGGTCCAGTTGTGTTCAGGAAGGTCAATCAGTTTGTAAATAAGGCCATCATGCCATAAGCTGTCAAAGGCTTTATGAACATCTCTTAGCAATAAGGGAAGATTGCCCTGTTTCCGCAAGCTGGCAACAGCATCGTAAACTATATTTATGGCATGTTGGGTCCCTCTATGAGTGCACATGTTGGGTCCTCGGAGTGCACATGTTGTCCTCTATGATTGCGGACAATTGTTTCTCGAAAAGATGATTGTATTCCATGTAATAATTTAGTCATTGGCAATAATCTTCTCAAGAACTTTACCTGTGACCTCTAATAACGAAATAGGTCTATAATTATCAGGTTTATGGACATCTTTATTTGGTTTTGGAATAAAAATCATCTTCGCTGTTTTAAGAGCAATTGAAAATTTCCGGTGGCCAGAATGGCATTAAAGATGTTGACGAGAGTTTCTTTAAATTCCTAGGTAAGTATTTTACTTGCTTGACAGTTATTCCTGATAAACCCGGCGCTTTGTTCCTCATTTTACCTTAACTGACTCAATTCTCTGAGGAGATTGGTCTAGTGAGAGGATGATCCTCTTCAAGAGAAGATATATCAATCAGTGGGAGCGGTTGGAGATCATGTAGGTTGTCATCTCTCCATGTATTGACCTCTTGATAGTGGATATTATTGAATCTTCTAGTCGTATTGTGGGTGAGTTTTCCCACACCTCACCCATTAAATTAACTTGGTCTTGTGGATCTTCTAATTTTATGGTTATTTCTTCATCATCTTCGTCAGTAAAAATGTATGTAAGGTAGTTAGCAGCCTTATGGATCACGTTCATTTGATATAGAAAATTGCTGACCTGTTGATACTTTTCGAACTAGTATTTTCCCATCACGAGCGAAGCACTGATGGATTTTGTTCTCCAGTTTAAGTTTTCTCAACCTAAACAGAAGGTTTTGACGTTTCCTGGTTAGGCCTCGTTGATGTATACTCCATTTTTCACTGTAATTGCTGCTTTAATTAGGTCCTTTTTTGTATCATATGAATGAAGTCTGATCATTATACTTGGTTTACCTTGTGTACTTGTTTCCCTCTTGACCTATTTGTCTGGGAAATTTAATTTGATGAAGTTGTTTAAACTCCTTAGATATTTCATCCCATTCTTGACTCATTTCTAGAGGCAAGTTCTCATCCCAACCTATTTTGAGCTTCCATGCATCTTGCACAAGCATTTTACCTTTTGGTAATTGGTGAGACGAGTCCTAGAGGATCAAAACATTGTGATACCTCTGACAGTAAACTACGTTTAGTAAGTGTACTGCTTGATTTATGGTTTATCCTTTTGAGACTCAGAGTGTCTTCCTGTGTATTCCAATTAAGTCCAAGCATGTTGTTGCATTCAGGAATTTCAGCTTCAGGGAAATCTTCTTTGATAAGTTCCCTTAATTGATTTGAATTAGTATTCCACATCCTTAGAGGCATATTTGCTTCTTTCATCTCCTTGTTAGCTTCTCTGTATAAGGATTTCAAATCTTCCTCTTTATTCACAGTACCTTGAAGATTGTCCACATAGAAACTTTTCTTTAAGATTTCTTTGAAGGGACTTTCAGATTTCTTCAAATGTGTATTTAGAGTAGCTTCTAGTAAGAATGGAGAGGATGTTGCACCAAATAATACTGACTTGAAACGATAAATTTTCACAGGACTTTGAGGATCATGTGGATTTTCTGGCCACAAGAATCAGTATAATCTCTATCTATTTCTTGTAGTCCTACTCTTAAGAAAGCTTTGGAAATATCAGCCGTGTAGGCATATGGATTTGTGCGAAATTTCATAAGCACGTCTCCAAGCTTCTCAGTTAGTGAGGGTCCGGTCATCAGACAGTCATTAAGGCTTGCTACATCTATATTTGCACGTGCGCTGCAATTGTATACAACACGTAGTGGAGTGGTTTCAGAATTTTTCCTGACTCCGTGGTGCGGTAGATAATGAGCATATTTCTTCAACTTATCTTCGACTATTTCCTCAATGAATTTATTGTCTAACTGTTCTTGTATGATATTATCATAGACAGTCAGCAGCTCTGGATTCTTCCTGAGCTCATGTATTTGTGCTTTCATTTGTCCGAAAGCCATGCGATAATTGCTAGGTAGATGTGGTGGATTTAATTTCCATGGTAACCTAACCCAATACTGTCCATCTTCATATTTGACAGTGTCCAATTATTGGTTATAAGTCTCAGACTCCTGTGGGCTTGATTTATTTACATCAATACCTATCGTATCTAAATCCCACAACTTTTCAACTGGCTCATTCATTTCTTCCAGTAATGATAATTTTTGTTGTGGTACATGATCAGCAGTTATTCTTGTAACTAGTACATTTTCTACTGAATCAATTTCAGCTTCTTTCCTGCTTTGAGAGGGAATTGGACCACATATCATTTGGCCTCCATCTGTTTTCACCAAGTGAACATCATGTTTACTTACTATATTTTCCACAAAACAGTGATAGTAATCACTTCCAATGATTAAATCAATTGGACTAATTGTGTCCGTCTGTATGTCAGGACAGGCTAACTTGACATTGGCCGCCTTCAGTGCTGCAACTGTATCTCTTAATCCCCGGATCTGCACTGACTTAGGCAAATCATCGACTACCACAGCTTCTACTGTCTTTTTCCTGTTTCCTAGATGTAAGGGGTTGGGAGCAGTAGGAGGATTGAATACTATGTTTGTTTGGTTCAGTCATTTATAATTGTTTTGTTATTGTCGTTGTTGTTATGGAGCGGCCTTAGAGAGTACATGGTTATAGTTACTCTGGGTTTTACTAACCTACAACCACTACAGTGGCGACGAGGATGGGATCATCAGAGCCAAGGATAGTGGGCCACTGTGGCCTGAAGTAGTGGGGATATTGCCAGTCGAGGACATTGCAGCAGAACGGTGATACAGCACCAACAAGTGGCAGCATGGCAGCAGCACAAGGAAGGTTGGAACCTTTCGACCCACGTAAGATTTCTTTGGAGCTTTGGCTAAGCTTGTTGGAAGCCAATTTCGCTCACTTAGAAATTAAAGAGCAAGATAACAAGAGGAATTTCTTGCTAGTGTCACTGGGATCAGAAACTTACAGTGTTTTAGGTAATGTGTGTGCACCAGATTTACCACACACGAAGCATTACGACGACTTGGTCGCGGCACTGAAAAGTTATTATGCAGTGAAACCAGCCTACCACCGCAGTTTGTTGGCTTTTCAGCAGAGGAAGAAACGACAGGGTGAGTCCTTGCATGAATTATATACAGATTTAAAAGCATTGGCTGTGAACTGTACCTTTGGGGGACAATTTGACCCTAGAGTGAGGGACCAGTTGTTTATGGCGGTGGTGGATGAAGTGTATTTTCCTCACCTAGTTGCAGAAAATTTGGATTTGCAAAGTGTGCAGTCTGCAAAACTATTTGACAAACTTTTGAACTTGGAACAGGCATTTGTTACAGATCAGAACTCTGCTCCTGCGGTACAAGTGATTAATGCTGTGAAATGTAAACATTGTGGGTTCCAGCACAGTAGTAGTACTTGTAGGTTTAAAGACTTTTTCTGTAATAAGTGTCATAAGAAAGGCCACTTGAGAAGAGTGTGTAGAGAGAAATCGTCAAAAGTGTCTCCTAAGGCTGTATCAAATTCGAGTATTGAAAAAAACAAGACAGCAAGGACACAGCAGTCACCTAGATATCCTAGAACAAAGTCAATTAAGGTGCTGGATGGCGGTGATAGTTCGGCAGATGAGGAAGTGATGAGCTTATATGCCTTAGAGGATAGAGTGTTTTCCATGAAGGCAGAGAAATATGGGTTTATCATTAACAATCAACAGGTACCTTTTGAGATTGACAGTGGGGCGTCCATCTCGACTTTATCCAAAGACTGGGTAGAGGCAGTAAAGGGGCACATTGAGCCATGTTCTAGGAGGGTAAATGCATATGATAATTGGAAAATAAACCTTCTGGGACAGGTGGTTTTGCCGGTAAGATATAATAACTTAGAGGTGTCACAAGTGTTTTATGTAGTGAAATCCCATAATAGTAACTTGTGTATGAAAGACCTCATGAAAAAGGTAGGGATTTACCTTGCTGGATTGGATGAATCTACCAAAATTAACAAACTAGACAGTGCTGAAGAAATGTTAGATAATTTTAGGGTAGATTCTAGTAAACCTATCTCCAGCTTTGTGGCCAAAATTCATGTGAAAAGTGATGCTGTTCCTAAGTTTGTGAAAGCACGGCCAGTACCATTTTTTCACAAAGAGATGATTGAGAAAGAATTAGAAAAATTAGTGCAGAAAGGCATTATTGAGCCTATTTCGCATAGTGAATGGTCTGTACCTATTGTCCCAGTATTAAAGGCTGACTCTAAGTCTATGAGAATATGTGGGGATTTTAAATATGTAAATCAAAACATTCATTGTGAAAGATATCCTTTACCCAGGATTGAGGAATTATTGTCTGTAGTGGGTAGAGGTAAAATATTTACAAAATTAGATTTGAAGGATGCTTATTTACAGATACCTGTAGATTAGAGGAGCCAACATCTTTTAGTAATTAATACCCACAGGGGACTTTTTAAATATAAGAGATTACCATTTGGAATTTCCTCATCTCCTGGTATTTTCCAGAAATATATTTCCCAATTGTTTGTTAACCTGGATGGGGTTGCATCCTATTTAGATGATATCATAATATGTGGTGCCACAGAAGTTGAGCATGATGTCAGACTCAGGCAGGTGTTGAGTATTTTACAAGAGCATAATGTAGTACTGAATAAGGATAAGTCAGTGTTGAAAGCCAGATCTATTGCATATCTGGGGTATGAGATTTCTGAGGCAGGTATTAAACCTTCTTCTCAAATGGTGGAGGCTCTTGTGAATTTACCTTCACCTACGTCTGTAGGAGAAGTTCAGTCTTTTGTGGGGATGGTGACTTACTATTGTAAGTTTATTAAGAATTTTTCTTTAATTTTGGCACCACTGTATGATTTGTTAAAAAAGGGAGCTACATTTGAGTGGTCTTCAGTGGAAGAGGAAGCTGTTCAAAGGATTAAAAAACAATTGGAGTGTGTTACGATCAGGGCCTCATTTATTAGCCTGTTTTGCCCCGTCGTAACAAGTTATTTAATTAAGCTTTGATTGTTTCATCGTTAGAGAAAATCATTATAGTATTAGGGTAATTTTTAGGAGATTGACCCAAGCAAGTAAAATTTGAGAAATTTAATATAAAAGAATTCATACAATTATTCAGTGTATGGTATAAAGTTATCTCTATTGCAGTGTAATACATCATGATACACTTTATTCGAAAACAGTCGATATATGACTTTACTTGTCTCTGTACCATATTCATACTAAATGACACGAGCTTCATACAAACAATATTTCACATCAACGTTTCGCCATACAATAACTGAGACCAATGCCTCAATAAAGGCAGAGAAGTATAAAACATCAATTGAAACATCAAGTACATTTTCTTGAGACAATAATTCCGAATACTGACCAAAGCTCGGCTAATACAAGCTATCACCGTAAGTCGTGGATGAATAGACAATTTTCAAACTATACTAGAGACTTAACAAACCCTCTTAAAGGAGGAATAACTTCCCAAGGCTACTCCAAAGAGCGTATGACTACTCTTATGAAAGTCAGTGAACATACTCCTGGTCAGGAGTGGATGTGTGAACCTACTGCCAATACCACGGTGTGGTAAGCTCAAGTTAGGTCGGTCACGTGACAGAGGGGGGAGGCCGGCTGGTACGTAAACAAGTAACCAGGAGTATGACTAGTGGTCTCCCACTACATGACCGGCACAGTAAAACTTTAACATTGTAAAACATAAAATTACAATGTAACCTCCTACCTAAAACATAGCTAAATCAAATAATAGTATAAAATAAGACATTTTCGTTTTAGCTAATAACGGAAATATCTCCAATATACCATTATGATAAAAATACACACAATATAAAATATTGGCCAAGGGTATACCCGTAACAGAGTGTTCAGCTTTGTTGACTAATTTTACGGGAGAACATCCATTAATAATTGAGGTTGATGCTTCTTCTGTGGGTGTTGGATGTGTGTTAATCCAGGTAGAAAATGGCCAGGAAAACCCTGTGTATTTTGCTAGTAAGAAACTTTCTCCGGCAGAACAGAATTATTCTCAACTTGATAAAGAAGGTCTAGCTTTGGTGTATGCTGTTAAGAAATTCAGATATTTTTTGCTAGGGAGAAAGTTTGTTTCTCGCACAGATCATAAACCATTGCTAGGGTTATTTGGTAAAGGGAAACATATTCCAGTAAATGCAAATGCCAGAATTCAGCGTTGGGCTCTGTTATTAGCTTAGTATGATTATGAATTGTCATTTAAGGCTGGTAAGGAAAATGTTATTGCAGATGCATTTAGTAGATTACCTATTGAAGATCACAGCTTAGAATCAGGTATACCTTCGGAATATGTGAGATTAGTAGAGTTCCTCGATTTCAAACACTTATCATTTGACAAAATCAAAGAGGAAACTGGGATAGATGCTGTATTATCCCAAGTAGTAAATAATGTTAAATATGGATGGTGTAAAAACAGTGTATTTTTATCTGATTATAATTCAGTCAAATCAGATCTGACTGTTCATGATAATGTATTATTGTATAGAAATAGAGTGGTAGTGCCTGTAAAATTGAGATGTATGGTATTGGAGCATCTGCATATAGGTCATAATGGTATCAATGCTATGAAAGCAGAAGCTAGGCAGTGGGTCTGGTGGCCAAAGATGGACCAAGATATTGCAGAAGTGACAAAGAGTTGTCCCATTTGTTTTCAGAATTTTAAGCCAAATTCATCTCCTGTCCTATCTTGGCCCAGCACTGGGACACCATGGTCTAGAGTGCATATAGATTATGCAGGTCCTGTTGAGGGCAAATATTTTTGGTAATTGTGGATTCCTTTTCAAAATTCTTAGATGTGCAAGTAACTAGCTCCATGACATCCACAGTTACTACTGAGTTACTGAGGAAATCCTTTTGTAATTTTGGGTTACCAGACACAGTTGTGTCAGATAATGCTGCTTATTTTGTCTCACAAGAGCTGGAAGCCTTCTTTAGTAAGAATAGTATTGAACATGTTACTCCAGCCCCATACCATCCTTCATCAAATGATCTGGCGGAGAGGGCGGTAAGGTCATTGAAGGAAGGTTTACACAAGTTTACAAAAGGTTCTCTCAATACCAGATTATGTAGGTTCTTATATAACCATAGGAAAACTGTTCATTCCTCCACAAATAAGACACCAGCAGAAATGATGTTTCATAGAAATTTCAAAGTCCCTGTATCGGCTGTCAAATGTCATGTTAAAGAGGACAATTCATTGCCTAAAATGCCTGCTGGTGACCTTCAAGGAGTGGTGAAGCATTTTAAAGTTGATGATGCTGTGTATGCAAGGAACTTTGGGAAAGGTGACCCTTGGTTAGAAGGAAAAATTGTGGAGGTATTAGGGGTTAGGAATTATAAAGTGTTAATTAGAGGGTTTGGTAACATGATATGGAAGAGGCATATAGATCAGCTCATGCCAAGGTTTAGGAGTGGAGAACAACCACTGATTCCAACAGTACCAGAAGCAGTAAGGAGTGGTTTAAAGGAACTGCCCACAACAGATAATAATGGTAATAAACTTAAAGAGCAGGTTAGCATACAGGAAGAACCTCCTGGGAGGTTTGATAAGGGAACCAGCCGGGTGAGAGAAGAGGAGGCACCTCAGGACAGTGCAAACCCTCCAATTCTCCTGCGTTCCAGCAGAGTTGTCAAACCTCCAGATAGGTTGGATTTATAAGTTGGATGATATAATGTAATTTAGAAAAGGAGGAATGTAAGGGGTTGGGAGCAGTAGGAGGATTGAATACTATGTTTGTTTGGTTCAGTCATTTATAATTGTTTTGTTATTGTCGTTGTTGTTATGGAGCGGCCTTAGAGAGTACATGGTTATAGTTACTCTGGGTTTTACTAACCTACAACCACTACACTAGACCAACAGTGAATCTGGCTAGGTCATATTTATGCTTACCAGAACTTTGGAAAAATCCAGCTATTTCTAACTGTATTTTGGCATGGGGTTGCTTATTCAGTTTTTGCAACACGGTTCGTCTTATGAAAGACCTTTGTGAGCCTTGATCAAATAGTGTTAGCACATTGGTTTTGTGTAATTTATGGAATAATTCTACTCGAGCTGTTGGGAGAGCAGTTGATTTAGACTTATCTCTCACATTCAATGTTGCTGTTTGTTGACTTCCTGACTCTGTGGAAGTCGGTTGTTCAGCATAAGTGCTTGGGCATAATGCTGTGTGATGCATTCCCTTGCATTTAAAACACTTCTTCAGTGAGCATTTACCTCCCTTGTGTTCACCTAAACACTTAGTGCACCTTTTCAGCTGTTGAGCACGTTGTTTCCGTGCCTCCATTGTTGTGTATTGAATGCAATACTGTGCCCAATGTGTTCCATCACAAAGTACACATTTTGGAGTATGTTTATGGGATTTCCCATTATGTGGTTTAGTGGGAGTAGGTACACTCTTTTTGTACTGAGTTGAAGGTTTATTATCCACAACAGGATTGGTGGATTTCTCATCTTGTCTCGTTGCTTGCATGCATGAGACTATTGTTTGTAAACCATTGCTAATTTCTTCACAAGTGAAATAGCATTTATTGAACATAATATTTAAACGTTCACTGGTTTGTGTTGACAGTTTATCTTGTATAATACCACTGATAAACCAATCACATTGCCTTAGGTTATATTTAACTTCTAGAGTTCTAAGACTATTGTCTAATGTGATTCTAAATGACTGTAAGTCTGAAAGACAATGTTTGGGTGGTTTCAAGCTTGATATTAAGACTGCATGTCTAACCCTGGCTTTGTCAGCATCAAGATAATTATCTGCTAAGACACGTAAGGCTAGAGCATAATTGCCTTTGACCACTGGAAATTATTTAACCAGTTCATAGGGTTCACCTTTCACGAGATATCTGAGATAATTGAACTTAGCTATCTCATCTATGTCAGTACGTGAATTCACTAAAGAATTAAACCCACTAATGAACTCTTCATAATCATTACCTTCAAAAATAGGCATAGCCAATTTGGAAAGACTTGGTAAGCCAACACAAGGTGTGGCAGGTGTGACAGGTGTTGGGACAGGTGTCTGACCACTGGTTACAGTAGGTTTCTGTGACAAAGTTTTGCGGCAGATAGCCTGTATTCCTGTCCACCTTAATTGTTGTTCACTAAAGGTATCCAAGACACTTTTAATTTCTTCCTCTGACAGGTTGGTATATAGAAATTCATTTTCGTAAATCTCGTAGTCTGAATTAATGATTTCCAGACGTTTATTAAATAATTGAGATTTAATTTCCAACTGATCATAGTCTACATTTGTGTCTTGGGTTAAACCTATACAGACTGAAATTAATTGCTCCAATTGAGTAATTTTCGTCTGTAAAGTCTTGAATTTTGTGGTTAATGATGACATTTTGCTAGTATAATGACTAACAACACATTTAGAGTTTGTTTTGACTGCGTCAGCACACTGCTGACCCACTAACTGTGTCTCTCAAGGTCAGTGGCCTTGAGGGTGCAGAGTACATATGGACAAACCAACACCAAGGTTTGTTTATGTCCTGAATTGTTGTCTCAGCACTGACGTCACTTCACACATTAAAATATTACACTGTATATACATTACACATATATATTCAATGTTTATATACATACATATGTCACTGTTACAATGAAAGTTTAAACTTAATATAACTTCCTATATTATATAAGAGACAAACATAATACACAGTTTCTTCTCTTAATTTGTGTCTATAA
>WNWK01047234.1:0-14006 GCA_009830355.1 Cherax destructor | reverse complement strand
GTTATTTACAGCTGACTCATTATGTAGTCTGAAGGTAACTTTTGTAATATCTAGGGCAATTTACCAAGATTAGTTATGAGAAAGGTCGGATAGTGGTCTGTGGTGTTGTCTGTGATGATGCCTGATTTTAGAGGGGCTATAGTATTAGTCCAGATGTGGTCTAGTAGTGAGGTACTAGTCTCGGAGATTCTTGTAGGTTTTGATATTGTTGGTAGTAACAAGCAGTTGCTCATAGTGTTTGTGAATTCTGTTACTTGTGGGTCCTGGTCATGTAGGAGATTTATATTGAAGTCTCCTGTGAGCAGCAAATGGTCTTTGTTCATGTGTGCATCAGTTATTAGGTTACCTAGTTTTTCACTAAATTGGTGAATGTTTGACTGTGGTAATCTGTAGATGTTTATCACTGTGAGGGGTTTTTGCAGGTCTTTTTGATTTAAATTTAGCTATAATATATTCTCCATGCTCATCCCTTATGCAAGAGTTATTGATACATTCAAGTTGATCTGAGTAATATATGCTATTCCACCCCTCGCTGATCTGTCCTTGCAATTGTGAATGGCTGTGTAACCTGGGATGCCATAGACATCTGTAGTATCAGGCTTCAGCCAGGTCTCAGTGAGTGTGATGATTGACATATTGGTCTGGAGGGATTGGAGTAGTGCTGTGAGGTCATCATAATGTTTGCTCAAAGATCTAACATTGTAATTGAAGATAGTTATGTTATTGTTGGCTCTGAGTAATGTCTTTGCTTGATCTGCTGTGTAATAGTTACAGTTGCTGTTGGAATCATGTAAGTCATTTAATAATAGGTTGATATCAGGATCAATTCCTGTAATCATAAGATTTGATGTGATTCTATAACTAGACCTGAGAAGAATAGATAATACTAAACTTAATAATATGATAATAGAATAAATGCTTAGGAACTATTTGATTATTACAAATTTTTAATAAGAGTTTGTAGAGATACAGGGTATTTGACAGAGTTCCAACTACTCCGTTATGGAAAACTGGAGGAAATAATAGCTAGGACTGAGTATACTGCAAACTCTAATCACACAATAGAGCGGAAAAGTAATGTGAAGGACCTGAGTGTGGTAATGTCCGAAGACCTCACCTTCAAGGACCATAACAATGCCACTATCACATCTGCGAGGAAACTGATAGGATGGATAATGAGAACATTCAAGACAAGAGATGCTAAGCCAATGATGATCCTTTTTAAATCACTTGTTCTCTCTGGGCTAGAATACTGCTGTACATTAACATCCCCATTCAAGGCAGGTGAAATTGCAGATCTAGAGAATGTACAGAGAACCTTTACTGCACGTATAAGTTCCATCAAACACCTTAACTACTTGGAACGCCTGGAAGCACTAGACTTATATTCACTGGAGCGCAGGCGAGAGAGATATATCATAATGTACACCTTGAAGATTCTGGAGGGACTGGTCCCAAATATGCACACAGAAATCACTCCATACGAAAGCAAAAGACTTGGCAGACGGTGCAACCAGCAGTATGTGCAGCCAGCAGTAACAGCCTCGTTGATCAGGCCCTGATCCACCGGGAGGCCTGGTCATAGACCGGGTCGCAGGGATGTTGATCCCCGGAATGCCCTCCAGGTAGACTTTCAGTGATCAGAGAGTAATGTATATTTCTTGTACAAAATTTGCTTAAAAAAGCTCTGAAAAGTTTGGCTTTTTTCTTTGTATAGTGTAAGCAGTCGATTTATTTTTAAAACTTCTTTCTATCTTTCTATGATAAAGTAATAATGTCTCTCTGCTAAACTTCTCTGCTTCTACTCGATATTTTCTCAATAACAATTCGTTGTAAATGATAACACTGGCATATGGTTAGGCTAATGTAACTTGACTGTGTCTGGCACAGTGATCAGAGCTATGGAATAATTCCCTGATGGAATTTTAAAGAGGCAATGACTGTGCAAAATCAAATAATTTGTGAAAATATTTTTGTTTTAGGTAATCTTGCAATTTTCTTTGACAGGTGAAAATGTCTGAAACAGAGAGAGAGAGAGAGAGAAGAGAGAGAGAGAGAGAGAGAGAGAGAGAGAGAGAGAGAGAGAGAGAGAGAGAGAGAGAGGACAGTTTGAGTGTCAGTCTATGTGAACCCGTCTCGACAGTCCAGAAAAGGACATGATGATTTCCTGAATGTATGTTATAAAACCAATGAATTAAGTAATGTCTTTCTACATACATTAAATAATACATATTTTATTAACCTAAATGACTTACACGCTTGAAAAAAAAAATACCAGGAATTCCCATAAGTGTTGTATGACTTTTACTGATAATGTGTTAAATTGATTTACATCGGGTGGCAAAACACAGCTTTTGTGTGAAGGAGAATCAAGGGTGTCCAGAGGCTGCCTTTGAAAAATATTCTTGGGCTACTTTAAGTCTGGTGTCCTCCATATGGGTAGAGAGCTGGAGTCTATACATCAAGACAAGATACCGAAACAAAATTATCAAGACACATCAAGAGAAGACACATCCAGACAAGATGCATGATAAGATACACAGAGATGATCCATCAAGACAAGACGCACCATGACAAGATACACCAAGACAAGACGCACCATGACAAGATACACCAAGACAAGACGCACCATGACAAGATACACCAAGACAAGACGCACCATGACAAGATACACCAAGACATTAGCATACATGATACTCACCCAGGCAAAATATCACATACCCAACACAGAAGTCACATGATCTCATCGTCTACCCGTCCTCGTCCCAACAGGTCATTCTTCAGGTCACCAGCGTCACCCAGACGTCACCATGCGTCACCCAGACGTCACCATGCGTCACCCAGACGTCACCATGCGTCACCCAGACGTCACTCGCCGCCTATATATATTGTCTTTATCTGTGTATGTTAAAAGTGATCAAGGTCCCTGGACCGAAACGTTTTCTAATAAATATGTGCTAGTGTTTCCTTACGTGTTTCTCTAAACTAACTTGTGAGTATTTATTACCAAGGTTTATACCACCAAACAGGTTACATACAGTGTTATTAACTGTGGTGTAGCAGACACACTTTATACACATCACAACACAACGATGGTGGTGAAAAAACACATAACAACAGAGAGGAACTTTCACCTGTGACACAAACTTCTTCATTCAACAGTTCTCCTCTGCAATAGTATGTTTTTTTTCATTACTTTACTGGCTTTGTGTCATATATCTCTGCAACATAGTGCACCACAACATTCAATCTGTAATATATCATAACATTTATACATCACAGTACATAACAACAGTAGCGGAGACAGTAGTATACAGTCGTACTGGCCAGGTTGTGGCAGCCACCACCAACACAGTGGTACTGGCCAGGTTGTGGCAGCCACCACCAACACAGTGGTACTGGCCAGGTTGTGGCAGCCACCACCAACACAGTGGTACTGGCCAGGTTGTGGCAGCCACCACCAACACAGTGGTACTGGCCAGGTTGTGGCAGCCACCACCAACACAGTGGTACTGGCCAGGTTGTGGCAGCCACCACCAAAATTCTTATTGTCAGTAGATCGAATCATCCAAGTTGACAGTTTTTATTTTCATCACCAAAAGTTTTTTTGCTTAGCATCTGTGATGGTGAATGTTTTTTTTTCCATCAAAATATTGTAACCCTCAATCTATATTCTTAAGAAATTTGAAATTATATAATCAAGAATTTTCTTAATTCTCCTACACTATTTATACAGTATTGTTTAATTTAAACAATGGTGTAGGAGAGGCAGATATGCTTATGAGAACGTGTATACATGTATGTATATATGTGTGTTCGTAGCATGGTGTATGGAGGGATGTGTATGTGTAGACCAAAATGAAAAGTAAATATCAGAAGAAAACTTGTATGATCTACATAATAATTCATAATAAAGAAGAGCACAGTTCTGTGGTACAGCTGTCAGCCTGGCTGACTCTGCTGTCAGCCTGACTGACTCTGCTGTCAGCCTGGCTGACTCTGCTGTCAGCCTGGCTAAGTCTGCTGACAGCAGAGTTAGCCAGACAGTGTGAAAGAAATTGTTCAATTAGAAGGTTAAAAATGGGAAATTCCGAATGGATTAAGATTGAAGTGATTGACACAGTTGTAATAAAGTAGGGTAGTTGCCTCCCTGCTTCGGTCGGGGGTGGACGTGCTGTACACTGGTCTGCCGCCTGGTGACACTCTTTCGCAATTGGCTAACTGCTTAAACTACTGTCATGGAGACTGTTGTCCGACGTCGTTCTAACACAGTGTGTATTGACATGGTCACCGGCGTCATACATCCAGCCACGGCTGCAACGGTGCTCCCTACGATTCTGCATGATGTGTACGGCTTAGATATTATGGATTTATACGGCGTAGCGCTAAACGGTATCAACCGAGTTTTCGTCAAACTACTAACTGCTGCAGTTTATGAACGCCTTGTTGAGCAGCACCAGGACAAGGTGTATACGGTCAACTCGACAATGCAAGTTCGGTTGAAAGACGTATCAAGGACATATACTTTTATCAAGGTCAAGAATGTTCCTTTTGAAGCGGATGCGACGGATATTACTGGTCTTTTCAGCGAGTATGGAGTGATCCACACGGTGAACGCAGGGAAGTGGAGTGTGGGTCCAATGTTGGGCCTCTATGAAGGGACTTATTCCCTGAAAATGACGTTACGTAAGCCGATACCGCCATATGTGGTGATGTCTGACTTCAGGAATCCACTATACGTGACATACCCGGGGCAACAGAGGACTTGCCGCCTATGTGGCGCCTATAACCACGTTGCTGCAGACTGCATGAGGAGAGTGATACCTAGACAGGACGTGGCCCGCAGGGAGCCGGCTGTTCAGGGAGCCAGGGAGGACCTGGTGAAAGTACCTCAGTAGGTACAAGGGAAGCGTTTGTGGAGTGAAATAGTTGATGGGGCAGGGGAGGCTTTCTGCACTTTGCCCCAGGAGCCTGAGGCTCCAAGTGAGAGTGTTGTGGATAACACAGGTGTTGTGTCATGCGAGGATTTACCTCTGGAGGAGGTGTTGAGAGGCATTATGGAGGACCCTCTTCCAGTGTTGCCTGGGGAAGGCAGTGTCGATGTGGTGGAAGCAGTTGAAGTGGTAGAGCCGGTGGTAGAGGCCTCAGTTGAGGCACATCAGGCCGGTCAGTGTTTAACACATGAAATAGTGTCGGCAGAGGTGCATCAGTCAGATAAGGCCACGGGAATGGAAGTGGTGGTGGGAACCCGTAAGAGAGCCGGCACACAGTCCGATAGTGACGATAATGACGACGTTCTTACGCCGGCACAGAGACCGGGTAAGAGGTCTTTGGTGGAGATTGCCAGGAAAGATTTAGATGCCATTTTGGGTCAGGACCCCGTAAAGGGGGAAACATGGGGAAAGGGGAGTGGGTAAGGGCAAGTCAGGGTCGCAGCCTCCCCTCGGCCGAAGGGCAAACCTTGCACTTGCATTCCAGTGTCTAACAATAAATGTTAATGGTATGAAAGAGGATGTTAAACGTTCCTGGGTGGAGTACGCCTTGCGACGTTTTGGCGTACAGGTGGCCTTCATCCAGGAGCATAATTATAGGTGTGGAAGGGATTTGAGAGTGAAAGGGTATCGGGTTTTTGCAGGGTCTTCGGGTAGGCTCAAGGGAGGGGCGGCAGTTGCGATTTCGGAGTCAAGCCCTTTTCAACTAATGTCTTGGGAGGAATGTGGGGGGGGTAGGGTGGTTAGAGTGGAAGGTTCGTGGGGAGGGGTCAGGGTATGTTTTTTAGGTGTCTATATGCCAGCAGAGCAGTCACGAATAGTAAAGGTGGGCTTTATTCCAGACTTCATGATATATGCCCTTCGTGACTTGCCTGGAGTGGTGGTAGTCGGGGGCGATTATAACTGTGTTATAAGGAAGAGGGACGTAGAGCCTAGAGGGGCAGGGTGTGAGTTGGTGGCTTTACGGGATTTGCTAGGAAGTGTAGGATTAAAGGATGTGGTAGGTGTAGGGGGCCCTGTGGATCATACTTTTGTGAGGAAAGGGTATGCGGCGAGACTTGATAGGATTTATGTAACTGATAGGGTAGTAGTGGGTAGGGTTCAAACCATAGACTTTGGATTTTCAGATCACAGGGGGGTTTTAGTTGATTTGAATTGGGAAGGCGTTGCAAAGTGGTATAGGGGTTATTGGAAATTGAATGTAGGATTACTAGTGGGAGGGGATAAATCAATGCAGTTTAGCGAATGGTGGGGGAGGTTATGGGCGAGGAGTGAGAGGCAGGATAACTTGTTAGGGTGGTGGACGAATGTGGGCAAGCCACGAATTAGGGAGTTTTATCAGCAGTTGGGTAGAGAGGAGGCGGGGTGGAGATGCGGTTTGATGAAGTATGTGGAGGGGCAATTACAGGGTTGTTATGAAAAAGGTGGTTGTCATGAAACGGGGGAAATCCGTGTATTAAAGGAAAAGTTATGGGACATACAGATAGAGCGGTTTAAGGCGTGCCGCATGAAAGCTGGTATAGATGATCTGTTAGTGGGTGATAGGCCGTCAAAAACGGTGTTGAGTCACTGTGGGCAAACGTGAGGCGAGGACAATAGAATGTATGAAAGTCGAGCAGAGGCTGAGAGTTATGAGCAGGGTATGGTAATTCGGGGTACAGAGGCAGTCGGAGTATTTGTGGATAAATGGTTTGCACGTTATATGAGTAGTGTGGATGTGGGGTTGGAGTATAGGAATCTCCTTTTGGAGGGAATTCAAGAGCAGTTGGAGGAGAGGATGAGAGGCTATGGGAGGTGTTATTAGCGAGGAGGAGGTGTGGGCAGCAGTGGATGGGTTGAGGAAGGGAGTTCCCCAGGAATAGATGGTATAGCAAATGAATTTTATAGGAAGAATTGGGATGCGGTGAGGGACTGTCTAGTGCGCTTGATGAATTGTATGAAGTCCGCAGGGGGTGGGGGAAGGAGAAAGTAGTATTGGGGTTGTAGTTTTAGTCAGGAAGGGAGGGGGAGGATTCTCTGAGTAATTATAGGCCTATAATTCTAATGAATGCGGACTATAAAATATTAGCTAAAATACTAGGTAATAGAATAAAGAAAGTGTTGGGAAGGTGATTGCAGAGGGCAAGGTGGAATACCTGGTAGGAGTGTGGTAAATGGTCTTGAGCGAATTAAAGATTATGTTGCATGGGAAAGGAGGTGTTTTGGCTTTAGATTGGAAGGGTGCATATGATAGTGTGAAAGGGACGTGATGTATGACATAATGAGAAGGCAGGGTTTTGGGAAGAAATTGTGAAGTGGATTGAGAGGTTGTATGGGGGAGCGTGTGTCAGAGTACAGGTGAATGGTAGATTGGGGGATTTGGTTCCAATGGGTAGGGGTCTGCGGCAGGGTTGTCCCCTTTCACAGATATTATTTGCATGTTTACAGGACCCTTTTTACAGATTAATTGAGGTAGGGGTGTGGATGAATGTTGATGAGGCAAAAGAACGCACGGGCATCGTAGGGTATGTGGACGACACTACGGTACTTGTGGGTTCGGAGCAGGGCCTGGTAAATGTGGGGGACATTGTTCGTGTGTTTTGTGGAGCAACTGGGATGAGAATAAACGATAGTAAAACAAAATTATTGGAGGTAGGTACTTGGGTGGGAGGGACGTTGGGCAGAAGTCAGGTGTGGCACGTCGTTTCAAGTGTGAGGATATGTGGGGTGGAATTTATGAAGGATCGTAGTTTGGCAAGAAAATTGAATTCTCGTAGGGTGATACAGGGGGCGACGGACCTACTGCAGGTTTGGAGAGCGAAGGAAGTTACTTTGAGACAGAGGGTAATAATAGTGAATAGTATGGTTTATAGTAAGCTGTGGTATGTAGCTGCCATATTCCCTTTATTACAGGCTGACGTGGAGGTTCTGGAACGAATGGTTTTTAAGTATGTGTGGGCTGGTGGAAGACATTGGGTAGGGCGTAACGTTGTGCGCAACAGTGTGAAATTGGGGGGTTTGGGATTAATTTGGTTAGAACGTAGACTGTTGTGCTTGTACCTCAAACGTTGTCTGGTGCGGAGGGGTGGATTAGGCAGGTCAGGGGAAGAAGGAGTGGGGGGGTACTCCGGGAGATGAGTGAATGGTGGGATGACAGGTCTCTGGTATATGGTAAGGACATATTAAGAAGTTTGATGGTGGTAAGACACCCGCAGGACATCTCGGTTGGTAGGCTAGGTATTTTCAGGTGATAGAATGCGTGTCGATATATCCTATGTATGGTTGGGCTGAGATATGGGGGGGATTAAAGGGGTTGAAGCTGAGGTCTAGGGATCGGGAGTTCATGTTTAGGTTTTTACATGATGTTGTAGCGTCAAAGGCTTCTTTAGTGAGCATGGGTTTGGTGAGAGATGGTGCATGTGTGAGATGTGGGGAATTGGATACTACACTGCATGGGATATATTTTTGTGAATCTTTGGGGCCAATACGGGAGTGGGCCGGGAGGGGGCTTCGCCATATGAGGGGTGGGGGCATCTTGTTTTTGAGGGCAATGTTTCTAGACCTCAGGGGACTTAATGCTCAGACGCGAAGGGGTCTCATGTATTATCTAGTAGATTTTGTATGTGGTTCATGGAGACTTAGGGATTTGGGAGCAGGGGAAAGGGTCAAAGCTCTTTCTGCTTGCATCTATAGGACGAAATGCAGAAATCGTGTAGTGCATGGGAGAGCATGGGAAACTGATTTCAATCAATCGTACAGGGAGTTGAGGATTGCGGATCTATTGGGGTAGACGTGAGTTGGAAGAGGGCTTGACGACTGATAAGTATTGGGTGGTCGGGTGACAAACGTTGCTTATATAAGGGGTTTTTCATTTGTATGTATGCTGGTGTAGGGAAAGGGTGAGGAGGGTTTACTTGGTTGGGGTTTTTAAGGGGTGAGTTTTGGGGTAGACATACGGGTGACTTGGCACTCTGTGTGGGTCAGGGTTTGACGGACGACTTTCGGGGCATAGGGTTGATTTAGTCGAGGCTGTATGTGTGTGGTTTCTTTCTTTTTGGTTACCTTTAAATTCATAGGTTTTTATTTTTCGGTGCAAGGGCTTTGGTTTGGCTGAGGGGGGTGAGGAAGAGGAGGTTTCTTCAGTCACTACTGTACTGTACATGATAGTCTTAGGTTGGGATTGTAATGAATCCGTAGACTATGGTCAAGGTATTCTTGTGGTGCGCTGGTTTTCTCGTTGCTATGTCAAAGTAAGTTTTCTTTGAGTTATAATCCTTACTATGTGACATTTGCTTTGGTTTGGTAGTTGCTTTTGTTTTGGAAGTAGGGGTTTGTTGACTTAGTTGTTGATGCAAATTCGTTGGATTCATATCTGGCATCATTTCTCATCATGATATATATCTGTTCAGGTTTGCACTCGGATATCATGATTGGTGTATCAAAGTCTATAGGGTTTTGTGGGATAAATTGGTAAAATTTATTATGTATGTTCTCTGAATAAATATATAAACAAGTGATGTACGATAAACCTTTATGTGTCGGGTTTATGTTTCAAATAAAATATTAAAAAAAAAAAAAAAAAAAAAAAAAAAAATTGTGTGCTTCATGTTATAAATTCTGTTTCACTGCTTATAGTACCATTTCTGTTATACTGATTGTGATGTTAATGTATGGATTTTGGTGTTAATTGTCTTGGCAGGGTAGTGTCTTGTGTACTGTGTTGGTATAATTATGTCCCTTAATGGAAATTCACATTAAAACTCTCAACAAAAGTACGATTGTTGTTCCGATTTAATATGTTTAGTTAATTTTTATTTCAGCATGTCATTGTATGACATGTAGGGGTTAACGTAAGACATGGCATGTTGTCGCTTTACCTATGCATTTATTGTTCATGGTTAATATATTACCCCAGACTAACTAATAAGGGTGTTGTTATGTTGTTAATTTTTGTTCTATACTGCTTATTTTGTTATATAAGCTTTGTTTCAGACCATGGCATGGCTCTGTATAATATATTTGTATATATGTCTCTCCAAATAAAATAATAATAAAAAAAAAAATATTCAAGAATTCACATTGGAATTTTAGTATTGCTGTGTTCTATTATACATTGTGAGAACGGGTTTTCACGGGTGGGTAGTCCTGTACACCGCAGTGTATGTAATATAATGGGTATTAGGTTTTGGTTATTGTTGTTTATTTTCAGTATGTATACACCTTATACACTTTATTGTAGATAAGCCTGAGGCGATTGTATATATATTTATACTGGTATTGTATGTTTATGTATCATGAAGATGGGTAGGGATTTTATTAGGTGCATGTTAGTATGTTTATATTTTGTTAACTGATTGCCTTCATTTGGTATTTTGGCTATTATTTTGTATGTGCATTATGTTATTAGTCCTCAGGGAATGTCCTTGCACATATTTGAGAGTATGTGGTGCCTAATTTCATAGCAAATTGTGAAAAAATGTGTCATTTTAGATTTTACGAGATACGTGTTGAGTTATGGTCAGCACTTGTAATTTGCAAGTATTCATGTTTGAATTTTGTTATTGGATTTGTGTTATTATATGTTTTTGTCCTCTTAAATAAAATATAAAAAAAAATAAAGTACTGGAATAGTTCATGATTTTGTTCACAATGTTTATAAAAGAAGAAAAGGAGAAAAACCTTAAATAATGTAATAATTATAATGTAATAAGCTTGTTGACCATACTAAGTAAAGTGTATGTCAGAATTATGATCATTGTAGTGATAGAAAAGAGAAAATATGAGTAACAAAGAAGAATGTGAATTTAGAAAGGTAAGGGAATCTGTGGATCAAGTGTAAACACTGAAATACATAAGTTAACAACACTTATATAAAGGAAAGCAGCACTTGGGTGCATTTATAGGTTTGGAAAATATATATGAGAGATGTTAAAAGAGTTACAAATGTATTTAATCTTAGGTAATGTTTTGTTAGCTATAGTGTTGAATTGAGATATAATATGCAAGAAAGACGGTAAATATTTACCCAAGAAACTGAGTCTAGATAATGTTGTGTGATGTCACCAGTGCTCTTAAAGACGTGTGATGTCACCTGTGCTCTTAAAGACGTGTGATGTCACCTGTGCTCTTAAAGACGTGTGATGTCACCTGTGCTCTTAAAGACGTGTGATGTCACCTGTGCTCTTAAAGACGTGTTATTCACTGTACTTTGGTCAAAAGACATATGTATATATATATATATATATATATATATATATATATATATATATATATATATATATATATATATATATATATATATATATATATATATATATACATACATGTGCGCGCATGTATGTATATATGCATGATTTGCAATTGATTCCATTTTCGACCTGCAATTTCATTTAGGAAACACGAGAAACTCAGAATATTAATTATAAATTTGTTACAGGAGATTTAGAGATTCGCATTTGACACTCATCCACACACAACAATACCAAAACATTTCACTAAGACATACACAATGATATGTACACATGACACTCATCCACACACAACAATACGAAAATATTTCACTAAGACATACACAATCATACGTACACATGACACTCATCCACACACAACAATACCAAAACATTTCACTAAGACATACACAATCATACGTACACATGACACTCATCCGCACACAACAATACCAAAACATTTCACTAAGACATACACAATCGTACGTACACATGCCACTCATCCATACACAACAATACCAAAACATTTCACTAAGACATACACAATCATACGTACACATGACACTCATCCACACACAACAATACCAAAACATTTCACTAAGACATACACAATCATACGTACAAATGACACTTATCCACACACAACAATACCAAAACATTTCACTAAGACATACACAATCATACGTACACATGACACTCATCCATACACAACAATACCAAAACATTTCACTAAGACATACGCAATCATACGTACACATGACACTCAACCATACACAAGAATACCAAAACATTTCACTAAGACATACGCAATCATACGTACACATGACACTCAACCATACACAATAGCATGTACACATGACACTCATACACAATACGTAAACATTATACTCACTCATACATAATAACATGTACGCATGACATTCATCAACACAACAACATGTACACATGACATAAGAACATAAGAACATAAGAAAGGAGGAACACTGCAGCAGGCCTGTTGGCCCATACTAGGCAGGTCCTTCACAATCCGTCCCACTAACAGAATATTTGCTCAACCCAATTTTCAATGCTACCCAAGAAATAAGCTTTGACAATTCTACCCACTCATGCGCGAGTCCCACTCAAATCCAACCCCTCTCACTCATGAATTTATCCAACCTAAATTTGAAACTACCCAAGGTCCTAGCTTCAATAACCCTACTAGGCAGACTGTTCCACTCATCAACTACCCTATTTCCAAACCAATACTTTCCTATATCCTTTCTAAATCTAAACTTATCTAACTTGAATCCATTATTGCGGGTTCTCTCTTGGAGAGATATCCTCAAGACCTTATTTATATCCCCTTTGTTAATACCCATTTTCCACTTGTATACCTCGATCATGTCTCCCCTCATTCTACGTCTTACAAGTGAATGTAATTTTAGGGTCTTCAATCTTTCTTCGTAAGGAAGATTTCTAATGCTATGTATTAATTTAGTCATTCTACGCTGAATGTTTTCTAACGAATTTATGTCCATTCTGTAATATGGAGACCAGAACTGAGCTGCGTAATCTAGGTGAGGCCTTACTAATGATGTATAAAGCTGTAATATAACCTCTGGACTTCTGTTGCTAACACTTCTTGATATAAATCCCAGTAATCTATTTGCCTTATTACGTACGCTTAGGCATTGCTGTCTTGGTTTAAGGTTGCTGCTTACCATCACCCCCAAGTCCTTCTCGCAATCTGTATGGCTAAGTTCTACGTTATTTAACTTATAAGTGCTTGGGTTATGGACACTCCCGAGCTTCAGAACCTTGCATTTATCTACATTGAACTGCATCTGCCACTTTTCTGACCACGAATTAAGTTTGTCTAAATCTTCCTGAAGTTCTATGACATCTATGTTTGAATCAATTATCCTACCTATCTTCGTGTCGTCGGCGAATTTGCTCATATCACTAGTAATTCCCTCATCAAGGTCATTGATATATATTATAAATAACAATGGGCCTAAGACTGATCCCTGTGGAACACCACTTGTTACAAGTCCCCATTCGATTTAACCCCATTTATGCACACTCTCTGCTTCCTATTGGTGAGCCATGACTCGATCCATGACAGCACTTTTCCCCCAATGCCATGAGCTGCCACTTTCTTTAACAGTCTCTGGTGCGGTACTCTATCAAAAGCCTTACTAAAGTCTAAATAAACTATATCGAATTCTTTATCGTGATCAACAGCCTCAAAAGCTTTACTGAAGAAGGTTAATAAATTAGATAGGCAGGAACGGCCCCTCGTGAATCCATGCTGGGTATCATTAATCAAATTATGGTTATCTAGATGGCTTCTAATAATATCAGGTATAATTGACTCTAGTAATTTGCCTACAATTGAGGTCAGGCTTATTGGGCGGTAGTTTGACGGTAGTGATTTGTCCCCTGCTTTAAAAATAGGAATTACATTAGCCATCTTCCACATATCAGCCTCTTTAAGGGGGGCTCCTTGACGTGGTAAAGAGGCTATCGGTCTGAGGAATTGGACCTTTTGGTCTTCTTCCTCAGACCGAACCTAATACCCCCAATCCCCCTCCCTTTTCCCATCTCCCCCATCCTCCCTTTTCCCTTTCCTCCTCCTCCTCCTCATCCCTCCCTTATTTCCTTCCCAGTTTTACCCTGGGAGCTTCTCTCCTCAGGCATTCTAGTTCCTAGGTAGGGGGAAGGGTATCGTAGTCCATCCCATTCTGTTGAGGTCCTTGGCGGTGGTGTGTTTGCCGTGGAATCTGGATCGCCTGGGGATGTCCCGATCCCTCTCCGGTCACCCGGG
>WNWK01047233.1:0-14006 GCA_009830355.1 Cherax destructor | reverse complement strand
TCCCTGAAGTGGAATATGGCTCTGTCACTGAACTTGTTGCAGAGATGGCATATTTCAGCTTGCTCAGGTGATATTTCTCTACAAACCGTTGCACATCATTCCACTTTGAACAAATCTCCTTAATCTCTGAAGAAGGCACCTCATCCAGTCATCTTCCTCCTCCTGTGAAGCAAGTTCCTCTACTGTGGTCTGATGCTGTTCCAGATGAAGCTCTTGCAGCTCTTCAGTTGTTAGCTCTTACCTGTGGTCCTCCACCAACTCTTCCACATCCTCGCCACTCACCTCCAACCCCAGGGACTTGCCCAATGCCACAATACCTTCCACAACAGGCAGAGGGTCGTCAGGGTCAGCCTCAAACCCTTCAAAATCCCTCTGTTGGACACAATCCAGCCACAATTGTCTCCAAGCAGAGTTCAAAGTCCTGGAAGTCACTCCTTCCCAAGCCTTACCTATAAGGCTTATGCAATGGAGGATACTGAAGTGATTCCTCCAGAACTCTCTTAGGGTCAACTCAGTGTCTGAGGTCATTTCAAAGCACTTTTGAAACACTGCTTTTGTGTAGAGTTTTTGAAGTTAGAAATGACCTGCTGGTCCATGGGCTGGAGGAGAGAGTGGTGTTAGGAGGCAAGAACTTCACTGTGATGAAACTGAAGTTGTCAGACAAATAGTCTGCCAAGTTGTGAGGATGAGCAGGAGCATTGTCCAGTACCAGGAGGCACTTGAGTCCCAATTCCTTTTCCTGGAGGTATTTTTTCACACTGGGGCCAAACACTTGATGGACCCACTCTAAGAAAATTTGCTTTGTGACCCATGCCTTAGTGTTAGCCTTCCACATCAAACACAATTTATTTTGACGACGTATTTCTTGAACACTGGGATTTTCAGAGTGATACACCAGTAAAGGCTTCACTTTAAAATCCCCACTAGCATTACTACACAACATGAGAGTTAGCCTGTCTTTCATAGGCTTGTGTCCTGGCAGTGCCTTTTCCTCCTGAGTAATGAAGGTCCTGTTTGGCATTTTCTTCCAAAACAGGCCTTTTTCATCACAATTAAACACTTGTTGGGATTTGAATTTTTCAGTCTATGTACCCCTTAAATTCACTCACAAACTTTTCAGCAACACGTTTGTCTGAACTGACAGCCTCACCATGCCTTACCACATTGTGTATGCCACTACGTTTCCTAAATCTGTCAAACCAGCCTTTGCTGGCCTTAAAATCACTCAAATCAGCACTGGTTCCAGGCATTTTCTTGACAAGATCTGCGTGCAACTGCCTTGCCTTTTCACAAATTATCGCTGTGGAAATACTATCACCCGCTATCTGTTTTTCATTGATCCACACCAACAACAACAACTCAACCTCATCCACTGTTTGTGATATATTTTTCGTTAACATATCAACACCTTTTGCAACATTAGCTTCCTTGATTTCTTTTCTCTTTGCCAGGATAGAGGTGATAGTAGATTTGTTCTTGCCGTACATCCTGGCAAGCTCCCCCACACGTACGCCACTCTCATATTTTTCAACTATCTCCTTCAATTCTATGGTGTTCCTCACTTTCTTTACCACAGGGGTGCCACTAAGAAGTTTCTTTGGACCCATGGTGGCTTATTTCAGTGACAATGAAGAAGCATTGAATTTATTGCAAAATGTTTGGATGAGCGCACTGGGTAATGTTCACTCAATGGTAAACAAAGCTAGAATGGCTCACGACGCCTGAGCGGGGAGGAGCGCAAGTGCAGGCAGGCGGACAAGTCTGGTACGCGGGCCGAAACTCGGGGAAACTGCCGAGTCGGGCTAAAATTGGGCCGAAAAAAACGACCGAAACACGAGTCAGCCAATACTCAGGGTAGCCGAAACTCGGGGGTCCACTGTACACATTTATATTTCTTAATGCAGTACAGAAATTATGTATTTTACATGTAATAAAACATTGTTAGACTAGGAAGATTGTGAACGAATTGTGGAACTGATGGATGACTTGAACCTATGACAAGTGAGTGAAGTAACTCACAGCCCACTGGCCAGGTTGTTAACACACTGGCCTCGGAGTTTTGGCACTTGCCTGCCATTGGTTTGATTCTCACCCGTTCCTTGGTTTATCATGGGTTTAACCTCCACCCATTCCTTGGTTTATCGTGGGTTTGACCTCACCCATTCCTTGACTTATGGATTTAACCTCCACCAATTCCTTGGTTTATTATGGGATTGACCCTCCCCATTCCTTGGTTTATCATGGGTTTAACCTCCACCCATTCCTTGGTTTATCATGGGTTTAACTTCCACCCATTCCTTGGTTTATCATGGGTTTAACCTCTACCTATTCCTTGGTTTATCATGGGTTTAACCTCCACCCATTCCTTGGTTTATCATGGGTTTAACCTTCACCCATTTCCTGATTTTATAATTGAAATTTTTAGTGAAAACCTATAATTTATTTTCAGTATAAACCTACAGTTTACAATTTTGTGTGAAAGTTTTTTAAAAGTTTGAACAAATCTGTAACCATGGTTGAGTGTTCTGCTGAACAAATTGTAACCATGGTTGAGTTCTGCTGAACAAATCTGTAACCATGGTTGAGTGTTCTGCCGAACAAATCTGTAACCATTGTTGAATATTCTATTGAACAAATCTATAACCATGGTTGTTCTATTGAACAAATTTATAACCATGGTTGTTCTGTTGAACAAATCTATACCCATGGTTGAATATTCTGAAGAACAACTAACACTAGTTGAACATTTTGAAGAATGCACAACAATTTTTTGCACGATAAATAACACACTTAGAGTTATTAAATATCTCGGTTTGTTCTTTTTTGTTCCAGTTGCCGAGGTTGTTCATTCAGCCGCTGAACTATACCATATACTCGCAGAACATCGTATTTGAGAACAGAATCAGAGGTGTTAAGACAGTGTAAGTACTGGCTGTTGTTCGTTCTTAAGCTGGTAATATTCTATGATATTGTTATTGTTCTTCCTATGTTAATGTTTTACCATTCTTCCTATGGTAACGTTCTTCAAGTTAATGTCTTGTGTGCCATGAAGAACAAGCATAACATTGACCGACTGATGGTCAGTGTGTCTTCTTCTCTTCCTCTTAACCTTGGTTGAGTCGCAGCTCCTGGTCCCCCCAGCGCACACCTCTGCCATATCTAGTCTTGAAGCTGTGTGTAGTTCCTGCCTTTACAACTTAGATCTCTAAAGTGGTTAAGAGGAACAATTGTTAGTGGTCTGGTGGCACTGTTAAGGTCCGTCCAACACTTAAGTTCACTTTCTGGCATACAATACTTTATTACAGTGGTTTAATGGCATACGTGAAGCAAGTAGCACTCTTGAGGACGGTGGGGCACTTAAAGTTTGCCCACGTGAAGTTTGAGATTTTGAAGATCACCAAACATCCTGAAGATGGCACTGTAAGAGTCCGCTGGCGCATCACAGGACTCTCTGGACTCAAGGTGAGTCCTTCGTGAGTTGAAATTCGTAGTCTCAACCATAACTGCAAATTCATTGGCCTTACCATAAGAGTAAATTCGTAGGCTCAACTGTAAGTTTAAATTCGTAGGCTCAACTGTAAGTTTAAATTCGTAGGCTCAACTGTAAGTTTAACCCTTAAACTGTCCACACGTAGATCTACGTTCACTCGCGCACTGCTCCGAATATTTTGAAAAATTTTTTTTTTTTTTTTTAAATGAAGAGCGCATTTTTATAAACAGGATAGGCTAAAAAAAAAATTTAGGGCCAGTACTTACCGAGATATAAGCCCGACAAGTTGGTGCTGGATGCTCACCTGACGGCAACAACAAGTCCTGCCGCTTGCAGAAGTAATGCCGATATACTTTTTTTTTCTAGTTTTTATTTTATTTTATACAATTTTTATGTTCTGGTAATTACAATTTATAATAGTTCTTGTGATTTCATAGCCAATCTTTGTTCTAACACTAATATTAGGTACTGAAATAGTACTCAAATAGTCACAATGACACCAACAGGTGAACAATTTCACCTGCCTTGGTCATTTACTATTGTCTATAAATATATACAAAGTATTTATAGGTCCCAACAATGTTTTAGACATCCTGGATTATATATGAAACTCCTTGAAGAATGGTGTTATGACAATTGTCAGATAACTACTGATAAGGCAGTGACATTGATGAATGAATGTGTGCAAGGAACCCTTGCTTTGTTTTCACTGTCTGTATCTGTCTATCTGTCTATCTATCTATCTGTCTATCTATCTATCTGTCTATCTATCTGTTTGTCTATCTATCTGTCTATCTATGTTTCTATCTGTCTAGCTCGGCTTATCTGTCTTTGTTTGCCTGCCTATGTGTGCCTGGAGTATAATATGAAACTCCTTGACTAATGGTGTTATGACAAGTGTCAGATAACACTGACAGCCCAATGACATTGATGAATGAATGTGCGCAGGGAACCCTCGCTTTGTTTTCACTGTATCTGTCTATCTATCTGTCCATCTGTCTGTCTCTCTGTCTAGCTCTGCTTATCTGTCTTTCTGTCTGCCTGTGTGTGCCTGGAGTATATGAAACTCCTTGAAGAATGGTGTTATGACAAGTGTCAGATAACACTGACAGCCCAATGGCATTGATGAATGGGAGCAGGGAACCCTCTCCTTGTTTCCACTGTCTATCTGTCTGTCTGTCTAGCTCTGCTTATCTGTCTTTCCGTCTGCCTGTGTGTGTATCTTTCCGTCTGCCTGTGTGTGTGTGTCTTTCCATCTGCTTGTCTCAGTCTGAGTGCGGCTCGTAAGCCAACAGGTATTATACGCGATGCAGAAGTGACAATGTGACAATGCGTATTACTTGCCAGTCATGCGTATTATGTCTTATATATACAAGCATTGTATAGGACTTTGCCTGGAATTTTGGGTTATCCTAGGTAATTTACACTATGTATAATAACTGTACTTATGTGTACATGTGAGAGAGATATTACAGATATATATAGATAGACAGATATAGACAGATACAGAGATATAGGACAGATAGATATAGAATATAGACAGATATAGACAGAGATATAGACAGATATAGACACAGAGACAGCCAGAGACAGCCAAAGCCAGCCTGCCGAATATATAAGAACATAAAAAAGAAGGAACACTGCTGAAGGCCTACTGGCCCATGCAAGACAGGTCCATGTCACCCCCCAGCTTAGACCAATGACCCACCTAGTCAGGTCACATCCTCTGAAGGAAGGAGCACAGCATCAGACCTAGTAGCACAAGCTAGTCAGGTCCAACTCACACCCACCCACAGCCACTCATGTATTTATCGAACCTATTTTTACTTTCCTCTTATAAGGGGAGTGTTAATGCGACATGACATCAGTGAATCCATGGTGTTTGCCACATTATTTGCTCCAGCTGGCACTCAATTGAACTAGTGCTCCCACAAGGTACTAAGTGGTCCCAGATTTTTTTAATACTGCGCACACTGAGGGCGCAGACCCATTCTCTCATGTCTAGGCGACTCAGGCCAATTGCACTAAATTTGAAGGAATGAAAAATAAAACGTTGATCTACGTTCGGAGCAGTACGCGTACAAACGTATATCTACGTTTGGACAGTTTAAGGGTTAAATTCATAGGCTTAACAATAAGTGCAAATTCATAGGCTCAGCAATTAGTGTAAATTCATAGGTTCAACCATAAGTAAATTCGTAGGCTCGACTGTAAGTGTAAATCTTGATGTATTTACAGCAATGTGTTTTGTTCAGGCAATGTTGCAGTTATGGAAGCTGAAGCTGTGGAACTGGAAGGGTATTCAGGAACAAATGGAGAGTTGGTACGATGGATTCTCCACCTTCTATGTTGGGGCTGACGGTCTGGTATACAGGCATGTTGCTGACAGTGTGAGTATTGTTGCTGACAGTGTATTATGTTGCTGATAGTATGAGTATTGTGTGCCTGACAGTGTGAGTATTACGTTGCTAATAGTGAGTATTGTATTGCTGACAGTGTGAGTATTGTTTTGCTGAGGTCCACACGTTCCGGACACATTCCTGGCATTTCTGGATGTCGACCGAGCAATGGTTAACCCTTTGGGGGTCGTCAGGCCCTCTCCCAAACTCGTTCTCAGGGTCGCAAATTTTTCGGGAAAAAATATAATTTTTTCTTATGAAATGATAGAGAATCTTTTTACGATCATAACGACACCAAAATTATGAAATTTGATAGAAAACTAACGGAATTATGCTTTCGCGAAGGTAGCGGTATCGATGACATTTACGCATCGGTGATTTCGCCCACTTTGAGCCCTATTTTCGGCAAATTCCAATGTTTCAGTCTACTAAAATTATAGCTACAGTGGTACCTCGAGTTACGATACTTTTTCGTTCGAGAATGCTGTTCAAGTGCCATTACCAAACGAATTTATCCCCATAAGGAATAATGTAAAATAGACTAGTCCTTTTACACCCCCAAAAATATACTGACAAAGCATTTAAAATATAAACTTACATAAAGCGTTTAGGGACCATGTAACTCGAGGTACCACTGTATTCCTAGAATCCATTTGTTCTATCAATTAGTACAAGAAACTGCCCAATTTACAATTTCAACTACAAAAGGTGGTCAGAAATTGGCAATTTGGCCAATTTCACACAAATTTCAAAAGATGCCAATTTCAAAATAGGGTCCAGAATAAATGACAAAATTCCTGGCACTCAAATAATATTTTATCTGTTCATTAGTCATGTCTCCAGGCCCCTTTTACATTACTTTTGCTTTCCATTTTGAATTTTTATTCTCACAAAAAATAAAAGATTTACTGTTATGTATACAACTGCATCATTGTTAAAATGGTATAAATAATATCAGCGCACTTGTGCAAGAATATTAGACTACCCAGTTGATGTGTATTGGACTCAAGGCGTGATTTGTTTCTCTTGAACATAGGCAAATCAAACATTTCGCTCTTTTGGCTCAGTTTCAAGGTACAGTGGTACCTCGTTTACGATATTTCATTCCAAATAAGTGACAAACGAAATCCTAAGAAATTTAAAATAGACTAGTCTGACTTTGCTTAAAAAACTCAGTTTCCTCAAGTGTACTTGTCATCGTGAAACCAGTCAAAATTATCTCTATTTCTGTAATATATCATCCATTCTATCAAATAAGACTAAGAAAACGAGAATACAAGCATAAATACCATACGAAAATAGACTGCAAAGTCGCTGTTTTAATCCAAAAACACGGTCAGTTTTTTTTTCCTCATTATGCACTGTTAGTTACCATTTTGTCCTAGGCACATGTCGATTAGACACTAGGCCTGTTGTATGTATGTATGTGTGTGTGTGTGTGTAACGAAACACTTCGAAATGTTTCGGCCCCGCCGGGAATTGAACCCGGGCCCTCCGTGCATGAAGCAAGAGCGCTAGCCACCATGCCATCGGGGCGTGTAGTGTGGTGCAGGATTTTTTTTATACTGCACACACTGACCGTACATACCCATTCTCTCACATCTAGGCCTACCAGCCTGTTTCTGCTTGATTTGAGGGCGCTATAATTTAGGCGTACTAGTACAACGAAAACCCTGGTGCGTAAGCCGTACTAGTACGGCCGAAACCCTGAAAGGGTTAATGGGTTTTCCTCCTTTGTGCCCCCCCCCAATACCTCAGAGCGTTTGCCAACCTATGATTGTCATAACTTGTGACACAGGATCAATTATCCGTCCACTAATATTAGTCCTGGATCTCCGACCAGTCAGGACCACTAGCAGTCTTGGGTCTCCGACCAGTCAAGACCATTATCAGTCCTGGGTCTCCGACCAGTCAAGACCATTATCAGTCCTGGGTCTCCGACCAGTCAAGACCACTATCAGTCTTGGGTCTCCGACCAGTCAAGACCAGAACCCATTACCTTTATAAACATAATATTAAACATGAACATCAAAATATTGACCCTTTCACTGTTGGTGCCATATAGCTACATCTTACGAGCCAGTGTTGGTGACGTATTAATACGCCAAAATTCAAGCGGCTTAACCCATAAACGGTCCACACGTATATATACGTTAGTACCGCTACTGCCCCAAACGTATATTTACGTTTTATTTTTCCTGCCTCCAAATTTGGCACGATTGGCCTGAGATGCCTGGTCAGCATAGAATACGTCTTAGCCCTTGGTGTGCGGTGTATTAAAAAAATCTGGGATCACTTAGTACCTTGTGGGAGGACCAGTTCAATTGAGCGCCAGCTTGAGCAAATATAGCGGCAAACACATGGGATTCACTGATGTCATGTAGTATTAACTCTCCCATTTTAAGTGGAAAGTGATGTTGACCTCGAGTTTAGTGGTTCTAAGGTGGATATGGCCATAAGTGGTCGAGGAAATATCAAAAACCTTGATAATAACCCATGTGCAACATACAGTGGTACTGTAGACAGCCTGACTGTCTGCATAGACAGCCCATGCTGTCTGCCAGCTGAGTTCATATTTCGTGCCATGCTAGTTTCCATAGTATTCCGCCAGAGGGCAAGCCTGGTAGGCGTACCCACGTCTACCAGACCCGCCCTGGCCCTCTCTCACTTGGCGCCCAGACTTCACTCAGTCAATAGGCCTACTCCTCTCCCTCTCGCAAGGGGCATGGCCCACCTGGGCCATGGCCACAGACACGCAGCCTGTTACCCGCACCTTTATTACAAATAAAGTAAGAAGCCTCCGAAGCCTTATCATTTCAACCACGCCTCCAAAACGCCAAATAACATATCGTTATAAATGGTGACAGTGGTGCCTCGCAGCTGATGTTGCCCGCGAGGGGAGGAAGAGGAATGAAGTTTGTCTTTCAATTCATCAGCCTACACAAGAAGCATCCGTCTCTCAACGAGTTATCCTGATGTCGTGTCTGCAAATCTCAGCATCCAGACACAGGTACAAGCAGGATTCAGGCCGAAATTTGTCTAATTCTCCGAGAAATGGCGTCACTGACTTCACGCCACAGCGTCCCATGCTGTTTCTCAGTCACGTGCTCAGCCTTGCCAGCATGTTCTGCTGTTGTTGTTCAGCTCAGCACAACTATTTCAGCACTTCAGAGGTGAGTTTGTGGTGATTTCCCAGTGTGAGCGTCTCGTGTGTTGTGGGTGAGGGAGGTAGGCGCGCGGCCCTGTCTCTCACCATACACACCCGCCCTAGTGTACGCCACCACACACCATACACCACTCACTGCCCACTCCCTCTATGCTGTTTTCTGTGAATTTCCTTGTGAATTCTCGCCAGAACTGTGTATCCGAGTGTCAAGGCCACTCGAAGCCACGTGTGACCAAGCCACGTGATCAGCACGCCATGTGGGTAAGCCAGATCAGCAAGCCACACTGGTCTGCGCCTACATCAACCCATGACGTCACCACCATGCTGCTGACGTCACGATGCTGCCGACTCCACGACGTCACTCCACTGATGTCACTTCGCGATGTCACCCCATGACATCCATCATGATGTCACTCCAGAACGTCACCTCGCGACGTCACCCACGATGTTGCCTGACGTTCCTCGCGACGTCTGCTGACATCACTCGTGATGTCATGCCCGACATCACCCACATGATGTCCCGAGTGCTGTAGTTTCACCGTGAGCATTTTATTTTCATTTTTTGTCGAGAAGTTTGAGAGAAGATTAAGTCGAGTGTTCATTAATTATTCCTCTCAGTCAGTGTTCTCACATGTTCGTGTATTGCTTAGTGACGATTTTTATACACAAAAGCGTCATTTGCTAGTAAGCTATGTTGTACCACATGTGTAGTATGTGTGCAGTTTCTCGTGTGTCCTATGTAGCACCTGTGTGTTACTTTGTCACCCAGTGTGTGACCCGCGCCCGCGCGCTTGAACAGCTGACATTTGTCAGTCCAGGCGTCAGTTACGAGCGTTCGAGCGCCTTGTACAGAAAGCTCTTATTGTTCGCCGCTCGTAGATGCCTTTGCTGAATCGTACCCGCGACGATTCTCCCATCGAGACCGTTCCACTTCACCTCCAAGACCGTCAGTCCAGTTATTGCAGATGACCAGTCTGGGGACGCTTACACTGCCCTCTGCTGTAACTTCTACTGTCGAGAGATGACACTCGTCAAGCAGCAGTTAAGCCTGTTGGCAGGCGACTGTCAGCCTCGTGTCACAGCTTCAGTGAGCAGCCTGCACAAAGTTGATGTCACTTTGACTGCTAGCCCACTCACTGCAGTATGGTGTATGCTGTTACGACCTCCAGATGTTTCGCCGAGTCGTCCCTGTCACGACTCACTCCACACTCGCCAGCAGCGACAGCTCCAGCGACAGTACCAGTCGAGGAATGTCCTCCTGAGTCGCTTGCCAGTCCTGTCCTGTTGCGACTACTGACGACGCCTCACTCGAGGGCACCAGCAGTTGTGCCCCAGGTTGAGTGACCCCTGCAGCGACTACTACGATGTCTGCTTCACCTCCCAGAGGAGACCGTACCCTGTTACGCCACAGCTCATGTCTCCCGTGTTGCAGTATGTGTCCAGACGCAGGAAGGCGTGCAGTGCTGCATCGACGCTCACTGCCTTAGACCACGAAGCACACCGTTTTTTTCTTCCCTCTCTGGAGGAAGTTTTTTTCTATGTCCATATGTTTATGTATATATGTATTTTTCTTTCGTGTTCTGTGACCTGTTCTTGCAGAGAGAGACCCTAGTTTTTAATGCCATTCATGGTCGGGTCGACCATGGGTAGCGTGACCGAGCGATGTAGACAGCCTGACTGTCTGCATAGACAGCCCATGCTGTCTGCCAGCTGAGTTCATATTTCGTGCCATGCTAGTTTCCATAGTATTCCGCCAGAGGGCAAGCCTGGTAGGCGTACCCACGTCTACCAGACCCGCCCTGGCCCTCTCTCACTTGGCGCCCAGACTTCACTCAGTCAATAGGCCTACTCCTCTCCCTCTCGCAAGGGGCATGGCCCACCTGGGCCATGGCCACAGACACGCAGCCTGTTACCCGCACCTTTATTACAAATAAAGTAAGAAGCCTCCGAAGCCTTATCATTTCAACCACGCCTCCAAAACGCCAAATAACACGTCGTTATAGTACCTCGAGTTACGATGGTCCCCAAAATCGCCCTTTTATGTAAGTTTATTTTTTTAAATGCTTTTGTAAGTATATTTTGGGGGTGTAAAAGGACTAGTCTATTTTACATTATTCCTTATGGGGATAAATTCGTTTGGTAATGGCACTTGAACAGCATTCTCGAACGAAAAAATATCGTAACTCAAGGTACCACTGTATGTGCAACATCCTTTCAGAATGTCTTATAACCTATGCCTGTCTATCTTTGTGTCTGTCTCTGTATATCTCGGTCTGACTCTGTCAATCTGTCTCACAGGTACACAAATACAATTATACATAGTGTAAATTTCCTAGGATAACCCAAAAAATCCAGACAAAGTGCTTGTAGATATAATGTGTAAACATGACTGGCAAATACGTATTTACACTTGCTCAGGAACCAGACATGTTGGTTCAGGAGTGGATCTCTCTGAAACGGGAGAGCTAGATGCTTGACAGACAGACAGAGAGCTTGACACAGACAGAGAGCTTGACAGACAGACAGAGAGCTTGACAGACAGACAGAGAGCTTGACAGACAGACAGAGAGCTTGACAGACAGACAGAGAGCTTGACAGATAGACAGGGAACTTATTATTTCTTATTCTTCTTATTATTATTTTCATTATTCATATTATTATTCATATTATTATTATTATTATTATCATTATTATTATTATTATTATTATTATTATTATTATATACTCCCACGTATCCAAAACATTGCTGGGACCTATAAATACTTTGTGTATATTCCTAGACAATAGTAAATGACCAAGGCAGGTGTAAATGTCCACCAGTCAGTGTGTTTGTGACAATTTGAGTACAATTTCAGTACCTAATATTAGTGTTAGAACAAAGAACTACTGTAAATTGTAATTATCAGAACATAAAAATTATATAAAATAATATAAAAACGAGGAAAAAAAGTATATCGGCAACACTTCTGCAAGCGGCAGGACTCGATGTTGCCGTCAGGTGAGCATTCAGTGCCAACTTCTCGGCCTCATATATCGGTAAGTACTGAGCCTAACTTTTTTTTTATGCTATAACACTTAGAAAATTGTGCTCTTTATTTCTATAAAAAAACTATTTTTTTTTTTTTTCAAAATATTTGGGGCACTGGGGTAGTAAACGTATATATACGTTTGGACCGTTTACGGGTTAAAATCTAGCGGGAGAGAGCTAGTAGGCCTACATGTGAGAGAATGGGTCTGCATCGTCAGTGAGCAGTACTAAAAAAATCGGGTAAGCCACAGTGCATTCTGGGAGTGCTAATTCAGTACGCCTTGGTCACCCAGCCTTGCGGTAAGGAATTCCTCGCTCTCCGGCCAATTGGGACTCTTCCCTTCCCAAGTGATAATTCTAACACAGATTGAAGTGTCATTGAAGATGAATCTCTTGGTTTTAAGGAGTTTGTGACCGAAAGCAATGTCCAGGAAATGTGTGGAGGTGGGGAAGGCAGTGTGGGTGGTGGGGAAGGCAGTGTGGGTGGTGGGGAAGGCAGTGTGGGTGGTGGGGAAGGCAGTGTGGGTGGTGGGGAAGGCAGCGTGGGTGGTGGGGAAGGCAGTGTGGGTGGTGGGGAAGGCAGTGTGGGTGGTGGGGAAGGCAGTGTGGGTGGTGGGGAAGGCAGAGTGGGTGGTGGGGAAGGCAGAGTGGGTGGTGGGGAAGGCAGAGTGGGTGGTGGGGAAGGCAGAGTGGGTGGTGGGGAAGGCAGAGTGGGTGGTGGGGAAGGCAGAGTGGGTGGTGGGGAAGGCAGAGTGGGTGGTGGGGAAGGCAGAGTGGGTGGTGGGGAAGGCAGAGTGGGTGGTGGGGAAGGCAGTGTGGGTGGTGGGGAAGGCAGTGTGGGTGGTGGGGAAGGCAGAGTGGGTGGTGAGGAAGGCAGAGTGGGTGGTGGGGAAGGCAGTGTGGGTGGTGGGGAAGACAGTGTGGGTGGTGGGCAAAACATGGTTGGTGGGGAAGGCAGTGTGGGTGGTGGGGAAAATAGCATAGTTGGTGGGGAAGACAGTGTGGGTGGTGGGGAAAACAGCATGGTTGGTGGGGAAGACAGTGTGGGTGGTGGGGAAAACAGCATGGTTGGTGGGGAAGACAGTGTGGGTGGTGGGGAAAACAGCATGGTTGATGGGGAAGACAGTGTGGGTGGTGGGGAAAACAGCATGGTTGGTGGGGAAAACTGCATAGTTGGTGGGTAAGACAGTGTGGGTGGTGGGGAAAACACCATAGTTGGTGGGGAAGACAGTGTGGGTGGTGGGGAAAACAGCATAGTTGGTGGGGAAGGAAGTGTAGGTGATGGGGAAGGCGTCATGGGTTTGTAAACATGTTTTGTCAACAATATCATAACAATGTGTGTGCAGCTATTGTGTTGCATACAACAAGTGTATATATATACAATGGTACCCCGAGTTTCGAACGCCTCCCAACTCGACCTATTATGTAAGTTTATTATTGTAAGTGTATTTTTGGGGGTCTGAAATGGACTAATCTAATTTACATTATTCCTCATGGGAACAAATTTGTTTGGTAACAGCACTTGAACAGCATTCTGGAATAAAGAAAGTTCGAAACTCGGGGTACCTCTGTACATTATGCATTATATTGGTCTCACAGGCCACAAAACTTACTTGAAAAAAAAAATATTAAAAAATAAAAGAAAAAAGTACAATAACAGTAAAAATAATACAGTGGTACCTCGGTTAACGATATTCTTTCGTTCCAGAATGCTGTTCAAGTGCCATTACCAAACGAATTTATCCCCATAAGGAATAATGTAAAAAAGACTAGGCCTTTTAGACCCACAAAAATACACTTACAAAAGCATTTAAAAAAATAAACTTACATAAAAGGGCAAGTTTCGGGACCATCGTAAACCGAGGTACCACTGTATTAGCGAGTGATCGGCAGTCGTGGATGTTGTCGTAAGCGGTTCACTTT
>WNWK01047232.1:0-14006 GCA_009830355.1 Cherax destructor | reverse complement strand
AGGCAGTGATTGTGATTTAAACCCCAGGCAGCTGACTTGAGTTATTTCCACAGGCAGTTGATGTCGAGTTATTCCACAGGCAGCTGATGTGAGTTACTCCACAGGCAGCTGACGAGTTCCCACAGGCAGTGACGTCGAGACCCACAGGCAGCGATGGAGTTTTTCCACAGGCAGCTGCGTGATTTACCCACAGGCAGTGACTGTGATTTTTTTCACGGGCAGCTGACTTTTGATTTACCCACAGGCAGCGATTGTTGTTTTCCCCACAGGCAGCTGACGCGGGGGCCCACAGGCAGCTGACTGTTGTTTTTTCCCCAGGCAGTGATGTTGGGTTACCCAAAAGCAGCTGACTTTGAGTTTGGAGGCAGCGACCTTGGAGTTACTCCACAGGCAGCTGACTGGTGAGATACTGCATAAAAGCATCAGGTACTATCAACTTTTTTACTCTTCGACCCAGTACTGTATTAAATTTCGAATGTCCCGTTATGTGAACCTGCGCTGAAGTGTGAAGTATGAAGGATATTGCCTTTTCTGAGACTAACGAATTAAATGTTGCAGCTAAAGAGACGTTATTATATTTTTCCCCAATTAGCATCATTAACTTAAATAACGGAACATGATCATCTGGCAGTCCTGTTTACCATAAAAATAGGTAATGCCAAAATTTTCCCCAGACTTTCCTTTTAGAAACTTTTTGGAAAAATTTTTGGGTTAAAATATTTTTGTTTTATCAAATTGAATCAATATCCACTTTTGGGATCAAGGAAAAGATTAGATAGCAAAAAATGTTACAGTTAATAACTATGATCCGTCATAGGGAGCTACCCGGCACACTTAATATCATTTAACTTGGGAGATTAATTACTAAGATATTTCGTAGTGGTGAGAAATTATTCCGCCATATGCTTTAAAACATTATCACTGAGATAACGTCCTCGGATATCTGAAGGGGCAATTCCCCCCCAAAAATGAAGATTCTTGGGGGCTTTTGGCAGTGACTGTCACTGCAATATGTCATTTTAGTGCAGCATACTAGAATAACCACCTCGTTCTGTAACATGATACATCCAATAGGTTTTGTTTTTTTTGCCCCCTTTTTCCCGTGTCTACCATCTTTAACAAATGACTGTTTTTTAAAGTTTGAAACTGACTTCAAAAATTTGACAAAATTTGTTACAGTGCCAAATCTTAATTCCCATACGAGGGTTATTCCAAATAGGAATGTGACATTTGTGATTACTTTAACATCACAAAATCAAAAATGCTCTGATAATTTAATACTAAATGAATATCGTTTAATGAAGCACTTTGTTCAGGGCATGTAAACGTTATCGTTATGAAATTTAAAGTTTAAACATAAAGGTACTTAGACGGTATACGCTAGTTAGCCCCCAAACAAAGATTTTGACAAATTATAATTTAATTAATCGTCATTAAACATGCAAGCTGAGTACTGTTATGTTTACTGTAATGCCAGAACGAGGCATCAAAAAAGTTTTTTTGGTCCAATATGACTGAGCCTAATTTCAAACACGGAAAAATTCGACTTGTTTTCAGAAGTGTGGACCAATATCCAGTTTTGAAATCTTTTTAAATATATTCATTATGTGCTCAGCTCCAACAATCCTACCCCCTTTTTTCCGAAGAACGATCACAAGAACGGGAACCCACATACCGCACCCGTCAATCCGAAAAATGAGTCGCAATTGTTCATTAAAAAAAAATTATCTATTAAATATGAAATCACAAAGTTTTCAGCTGTTAACATATACACAGGAGATATGATCAACCTTAGGTCTCACCGGGGAATCACCACCTGTCCGTAACAATGCAGAAAATCATAAAACGATGGGTACAAAACTACATCAAAGAAAATATCCGTTTCCCCGAACTTGGTATTTTTTTGCGGTCGTCAATACCAGGGTTTTACCCCCAGTAATGGACAGTAGCTGTTTAAATTTTTGCGCAAAAGGAAAAAAGTCAGACTTAGTTATAACTAATAGACGTAGAGTATGTCTTATTTCCACCAAATCGTTGTAAATATTGATAAAAAATTCAAGTATTTGAACACAATCCATCTTAATAAACAAAGAATGCGAACTATCACAAAACCCATGTGCTAAAATTAGATATGCACCATGACGGGCCCGAGAACCACATAAGAGTAAACTTATGACGAATATATACGAGAGAGGGACAGGGGCCGGGGGAAGAGAGGAAGTAGTATAACTAGAAGTAGGGGAGAGGAGTGGTAAAGTAGATAGAATAGCAGTAGTAGTAGTAATAGTAGAGAAACCACATCAGCAGTAGAGTTGTGGTAATAGTGCCAACTTGAAAATTTACTTCCCTTTCCCTTGCGCATGTGACTGTTAATGGTTAAAACGGACGAAACGTCGTCATAAGTTTAGCTCCTATGTTAGGTTATTTGTGGGTTTTTACAGCCACGTTATTGTGGGTTTTTTTTTCTTTTTGAAAGAGTCCAGTTGGGTGGATCAATTTCCTAGAAAAAGTAATAAAAAAATTTTTCCCCGTCCCTCCCAGTTTTTCCCCCAGCTCCCAAGTAAACCAGAGAATCTAGTTTCCATACTAACATAGCTAGGGGAGTTACCATGCTAACAATCTAGTTCCCCCACTACCCCTAGCTAGAGTGAGTTACCATGCTAACAATCTAGTTCCCATACTACCACTAGCTAGCGTGAGTTTCATGCTTAAGCTTGCAAAGATCACTAAGGGAAAGGTGGTTGACAAAACATGCCGAATAAATACATATGTTTTTATGTAACAGGATGTTTGAAAAGTTGGAAATGGGTATTTAAAAACAAATTAAAAACTAAGATGAGTTTAAAAATGTCAGGGAAACATTTGTTCAGCTCCAGAATATTTAGGGAAAAGGATTGACCCGACAATGAAGTTAAACTTAGAATGATGGGTCTCATCGCTTTGACAAACTGAATTGCTAACGACCAGTTTTGAAAGTAAGGTCAGAAGCCGAGTCTCACCCCCAATCACAAATAAGGGGGACACATATTTAATATTCAGCTGTCTGGTTATATCACCTGAGTTGCGATTTGACTTTAAGAGGACAACTCATTGAAAGATACAAAAACCCAAAAAAAATACACTGACCATTCTCAAGGGGCATGAAATACCCCATTGATTTAGCTTGTATAGCATTCATACTAGCCAAATCGTCCTTTAAATTAAATGGAATTTCTTTTTTTGTTGTAGTGCCTTGTGAATGTTTGAGGGGATTTGCATACATCTGTGTGATAAAAGCCATGTGTCATTCATGTTTGGGTTTCAGGTGATGAATGATGATGATGATTGTGGTTGTAACTCAAAAGAATAAAATAAACTTAGGCTGGGGGTTAAGAATATGAATTCCCCGAGGTTGCTTTTTGCCAGGGTGACTCACATGGATGAACTTTCTACCTGTTTTTGGAGGCCCCTTGACCCAAGCGTGAAAAGACCTCAAACTGCGGAACATCATTACTACCTTGTGGACAAACTTTGAAAAAACAGGGTAAGAATTGAGTGATTCTTCTAGCCTATTAAGAAATCATCTTCATGTTTAAAGCATCCATGTCCATGTTCATAAAAATTTAAATGGCTCAAACAACATAAAGTGCTGATACGGAAAAAAGAATTGTGTGATTCTAAGATTTGCTTGTGTCGTTCCTTTTTTTTAAAATAGTATTCATTGAATCAGCCAGTTCTCACGTAGGTTTCCCGTTACAATGCCACTTTTTTTTAAAGTATTTTTTTTTTTTTTTTTTTTGGGCTGAGACTTACAATCTTCCGTCTCAGCACCTGTTATATTCCATAAAACTCCCCTTTTGCTGTTGATATTTCCCCGTCTCATGAACTTACGTGATTGTAGAGAATTGAACTGTCACCAGATAGGTTATGAACTGATGTCTCTATCTACTGGCTCTTGATATACTGTCTTCAACCTCCCACTTTTTTTGGGTAGTTCCATGGGGAAATAGATAGTTTTTAGTGCTTATCGATTTCATGTGGGTTTTTAAGGCAGCAACATCTGTAAAGTGTAATAATAATAAAATAAATCTTTTTTTCTAAAAATACATGTACCAGGTATACAGTCCTAGCTGACATCATTGACATACTACTATTACCTAGAGTTTCCCGGGAGAGTTCCAACGCCCCCGCGGCCAGGGGCCCATGTTGGGCCAGAGCCGATCAACCAGGTGTTACTGCTGGCCGCGCGAGTCCAACATACGAACCACACCCCTTAGTCAGGACCGACTTTGGTGCCGTCCAGTCCGCTTGAAGATAACCGGGGGTTGTTGGTAATCCCCTGATGTATGCTGGGAGGCAGTTGAACAATTTTGGGGCACCTGACATTTATTGTGTTACCCCTAAACGTGCTGGGGCCCCCTGCTTTTCATTGGGGGGAGATGTTACATCGCCTGCCGAGTCTTTTGTTTCGTAGGGAGTGATTTTCGGGAAGTTTGGTACTAATCCTCGAGAATTTTCCATGTGTATAAAATGATTCTCCCCCTTTCGTTCTAGAGAGACAGGTTTAGGAATTTGTTGCCCCGAATTGAGGTGTTTTATCGCAGTTATGTGCCGTGAAGGTTCTCTGCACATTTTCGGTGAGCAATTTCACCGCCTTGTAAGGTGCAGTTAGTGTGCAGCAATATTCCAGCCTAGATAGAACAAGCGATCTGTAAGTGTCAAAAATGGGCTTGGCATCCCCGGTTTTTAAGGTTCTCATTATCCATCCTGTCATTTTTCTAGCAGATGTAACCACAAATATTTGAGTTCAAAAGGTGACTACAAGTGAAAGGAAAAAATGAATTTATAGGGGAAGGTTACCTCCCGTGCAGGAGGGGGGAATGGAGGCAAGGGGGGGAGGACACATCAAGAGTAGAGACAGTTTCCGTAGGGGAAAAATTTTAAAATTTTGAAGGAAGTTCCCTTTTTGCTATATAATTCTGGGTCTTGTGCGGCGTTTATCCATTATTTGTTTTCATATGCATCAGAGAATTTACGAAAGCAAAAGGTTTAGGATATAAATAGTTTTGAACTAGGTTTATGACAAAAATGGGATATTCGACAGAAATATAAAAAAAAAATTAGAATTCAAAAAAAAATTTTCGACATCTTTTCACACATATATAGTTGAGTATAAATCTGTTACGTTTACAAAACTGAGGTTTAAAAAAGGGCCGTTGATATGAAGATTTCAGAAAAAAGACAGAAATAGTGGAGAATGCCAATAGTGAACAATGAACTGAGATAATGGTTCAGAATTCTTTCAAGAAAAATCACCCAAAATAAGTGTGTTGTATTGATAAAAAAAACTTGCAAAACCCTTATTAAATATGTTTGCTAACTACAAACAAAAGTAAAATTCCATAATGGCTTATTTCCGGTATAATAAGTCAAATAAATGCCTTATCATATGATGTTGGTGATGAACACCAAAAAGACCAAGCCGCAGTTTTTAAAATGTTCTACAAAATAATTGGCTTTCACACAGAGAATATATAATTTATGACCAAGATGTTTAACGGTACGGTCCCGTGGCTGGGTTTAACGCTCTAGTCCATTGAGTGTGGGGGTTCAATCTCCAGCAGGGTGGAAACTGGTCATGTTTTTTATGCATACTGTTTATGTTCATCAGGTATGAGGAGGGAGATGACTGGTGGGTCGATTGGGGGAAAAATTTAAGAACCCAATGGGAAAAAAGAGACAGTCCCCGATATCTCACTGATTTTTCTGGGGCTAACCCTCCCCGTTAAAAATCAGAACAAATATTTAAAGTTTTAATTTGATTGCAAAGTCAGGTTACTTATTTCCCCTTTAACGCATTCTCTTTGAAGCATCTTCTTATTATAGAAAATGCATCTTTAAACATCTAGGATACTGCAGAAACTTGAAACTCGATTTAATGACGATACTATGACGTTATTCAGATTAATATTCCGATGGGTTAGCACCAAAGAATGCAAAACAGTGTTAATTTTTTTTGGGGCCCTTTTATTCCTATTCTGAAAGATGCACCCAAAATAGCGACTAACATCTACTGCTATGGCTATGGTTTTTTTTTAAATTTGTTATAAGCTGTCGACTAGGTAGGTAATTTTTTAATGCTGCAGGTCAAGTACACCCCCAAAACAAGAGTACTATAACCCAAAATAGTGTTTAAGTAAGCCAGTACGAATGTACTGTGAGATGCCCCCTCGGTCTATATTTAAAATAAGTTTTTCAATTGGGCCCTATTCAGTCTCCCCGCTATGAAGAGGGGGGGCATCAAATGTTAAAAATAAAACAGCCCGTTTCCTATTCTCCCAAAATTGATCCCAGGTCCTTTAGATTGTGTGCTAAATATGATCCCATTGAGCTGGGAGCCATGCTCTTATTAAATCGAAGAAAAAGAGAAGCCGTATCAGAAAAACCCTTTTCCAAAGTTAAAAAAATTTTTTAACGTAAATTTTTAAAATGAAATTTCAAATGAGCGAAACTTGTTTGTAGTAAAGGTCTACTCGTCTACTTGTCTTTGATTCACAAATGTCAGTTACGCCGTTTTTTACAGTCATTCACATCCAACCATATCTAGATCAAAAAAATACAACTTTTAAAAAAAATAATAATAATCTTTTTTGTACAAATACATGTACAAAATATACAGGCCAAGTGACATCAGTGAAAACTACACAGAAGAACCTCTGTTTCAGAATTAATTGGGTTCCGAGAGTGTTCTGAATATTGACCATTTTAAGAGCACGCATTCCACTGTGACCCTTTCTACAGGCAACTTACAGTCGCTTTCCTCAAGAAGAATCCTTGATCCGTGGGGGGAAATTTGAACCAAACACCACGCCTTAACTCTTTCATGATTCTTACATATCGGGAAAGATTAAACCAGCCATTGGGGCCCTAAATGACACCAAAATTTGCCCATGCTACCGCTGTAAGGGCCCGTTCATTTCAAATGCCCGCAATCCACTTCGAAGGGCTCCTTTATTGACGTCTGTACTGACGACATTAAACATCAAAACTCATGGACGACACTGCAGTGAAGACACTAGAGACCGACAGTTCAAAATATCTCCTTCGCCACTTGTTGCGAAACGTTCAGTTTTTTTTAAACGGGTAAACAAGATCGTCAATCTTTATCAACTGCTGACCTGAAACCTCTATCAAAGAATAAAACAATCCCGGAACACCATAACACGAATTCCCCACGCCCTTCAATGAACAAAATCATCTTTTCAAACATCGAATGACTACCCAAGCGCTCTCTGGTGGACTAGCCATCCGTATTCCCATATACACCCCAAAGCCAGAAACGTTCCGTTCTTTCTCCCCTGCTGGAGCTTTCCCTTTACCATCACTAAACCAAGATTCCCAAAAAAAAAAAATTATGTTCCAACCCGAAAAGAAGGTCACGATTCAAAGCCCAAACCCCAAATCCCCCTTTTGTAGATCCCCACAAAAAAAGAAGTGCTGCCCGGAAAATAAATTAGAAGCTAAGATGAAACCCTCAAATCCCCGACATATGCCGCCATAAAACTCCAGTCCGACAACACATAATACTCAAGAAAACAACAGTCCTGCTACTCAACAACTCCCTCCACCCTGGCGGTTCTCCAAGGTGTGTATTGCATGGGTATGCGCACCTTTTTGCAGCCAACCCAGCACCTTCAACACCCCTATCAACGAACTATTCCATCTTAACATAATGCCCGTTTTTTTTTTTTTGGATTCCATGCCACGCTGACATCCTCAAGATTCTTCCAAAGTTTCAAAATCACGACACCGGCAGATCTGTCTTTTTTTGCCCGCAACTGTTCCGGGAAAAAAACCACAACTACCCCACGGCCGTCAACACCTCTCATCTGCCTAAATTACCGTCTCCCAAAGGCTGATACACCACTATTACACCTCTCAACTGTTTTTTCCCCCTCACTACCTGCTAGCACTGTGGTAAATTTTATTGGTAGAACATCAACAGGTACTGAACGGGGAACACTGTCTTATTTTTTGCTGGGCCATCTTTCGCAGCTTCAGCCAGATAGTTTCCCCCGAGGGACCCAGTTTTCACCGTCACAGAGCTGTTGGGGACAAAGGGGTTAAGGAGTTAGAAATTGTTTAAATTTTCCCCAGAGGAGGTATATATTTCATCATTCAGTAGAGGAAACTGAATAATGATACCACGAGGGGGGCAAAAAGTCCTCCATTCACTTGAATGATAAATCTGCCAGAACAAAAATCAGTTCCTAACTGTGCAGTTACTGAAATAAGATGTCTGAGCAGACTTACCGGTTATTTGTATGGGACCCAAAACCCCCGGGTAATGCTGAATTGATTAAGATCTGAGGAATATCAAAATCCTTGTCGGTGGTGTTCCCCCCATTGTTCTTCAGTATTTGTCTGTTACAGTAGTCACAAAAGGCTGCACACTTCTCTGTAATATACCGCTAATTTGATTTGGATTGCCCTTTTTTGCACATAAACGGGGGAAGATTGTTTTTATTAATTTTCCCGGGGGGAATGTTTTCACAGGATTAAAAAGACCCAAAACCCGCCCTCTGCTCGCCCCAGCTTTCTCTGTATCGTGACCTAAGCACCATTTCCCAACTTGTTAACACTGCAACAGTTTGCAACTCAAATGCTTGTTTTCTTTAAAAATTTTTATCAGTGAGAGTTCAGATTGTTCCACACGGAAAAAGGAAAAAGGAGTTTTTTTTGTACTTTTTCCTCTACGTGGAAAATTCTCGAGGAATTAGTGCCAAAAATTTCACATGAGTACCCCCAAGAAAACAAAAAACCGGAAGGGGTGTAACATCCCCCAATGAAAGCAGGGGGCCACTGAGTTTGGGGGCAAAAAAAGGTAGGGGGCCCCAAAACTTTTAAATGCCTCCCAGCATAAACGGGGGATTACCAACAAACCGTAGCTGTTTTCCCGGACTGGACAGGGACCAAAGTGGTACCACCGCCAGGGTTCGACGTTTGGGCTGCGGGCCCCGAGTAACAGCCGGTTGATCAGGCTCTGATCCAACATGAGGCCTGGTCACAGACCGGGCAGGGCGACCCCCGGGAACTCCTCCAGGATACCCGGTATACTATACACTCCCACTAATCTCAAGAGGGTTTCAACGTGACCAAGATACGTTGTTAAGACCTCTGTGACGTTTCAGAGTACAAACATGTTTTAATTATTAAACGGGATCAGAAGATAGCAAGATGCCATCTCCCCCTTTCTGAGGGCTGGCCCTCATTTGGGAAAGGGTTGATAGGTTAAGGGGCCCATCCCCCTCCGGAAAATTTCTCCAAAGCACCATGGTGACCGTTATGAATCCACGTCAGAAGATACTGACGACTTAGCACACCAACATGGGAAACCCAAAGGCTTTCCTGCTCCATAAAACCCCGACACCATGACCTTCACTGAACTCTACAGGTTTTGGCAGGAACTTGTTACCTTGAACAACCTCATCACATCACACCCACCCAAGTTTTGGGAATTTTCCCGCCTCACGATTCATTTGGGGAAAAAAGACAAAACTTACCACCCTCTAGGAGCAGTTTTAAGAAATTTGAGAATGGCTCTTCAACCCTGCCACCTTAATCACGTCAAAAAAACCACCAGTATGCCCCCGGGTGTTCCTACCTGCCTGTCCTGTCCTTGGGGCCTAACCGTGCCAGTGTCAAGACAGAAGACCTTTTAAACCCCATCAAGACGTTTCAACTGAGCCATTTTCCTGATTTTCCAGTCTGTCCCACGAGGCCTGCTGCTGAGTCAAGCCCTGGGAACAATCATGACGTGGCATTCTTCTCCAACGCTTTTTTTCGCCTGTCCTGACTTCCCAGCTCACCTCCCTGGGGTCTTTCCAAACTTTTTGTCTTGTCTTGGGCAATTTTTTTTCCTTTGGAAATAATGTAAAATGAATAATAATGTGTTGAAGATTGGACATTATTTATCACTGTCAAAGCTGACCTTAGCTTTTGTTCCCTCTTGTTCCTAATCTTACCCCCATATACCAAAAAACCCGTTAACCGAATTTTTTTTGGGACTTTAACTTCATAACTTTTGGTTTTTCTTATTTATCTTTTAATTGAATATATTGATTTTTTAAAGGGCCCCCTTTCCTTTTTTATTCACCGTAGATGACTTTTTTTGACCTATGAGATATTTTAATCTATTGCCTCCCCGTTTAAAATTTTTTTTTTATCTTATTTTCCTATTTGGAAAGAAAGTGTAAGGTTGAGCATATTTAAGTATATCATATTCAATATCATCAGTTACCTGACCACAGGAAAAGGGACCGTCAGACCACACGTTCACTTCAATCAGGAAATTTCTCAGATCATGAAATCCGGAAGTAAGGGACAATTGGGTTTGATAAGGAATTCCATGATATATTGAAACGAGTGATTTTGATCGTTTTTCCCAAGATCATCATTAACTTAAGATTATTAATTAGTGATTCCCGTTGGTAAGAACCAAGACAAGCAGGCTGTTTCCTCTAGGGGTTTGTTACAATATGTTTTAAAAAGCAATACTGAATGTGTCAAGAAAGTCCAGAATCAAGATTTCCGTCAAATTACCCAATCAATTTTTAAAGTTAAAAATTCCCCTTAACACAACATTTACATCAGATCCCAGAAATTCGTCCAACAAAAAATTTCCGCGTTCCCCCCAAAATTTGGGCCAAAAACACCCCAAGATAAGTCTTTCACGCCCTAAGATATTGTAGCCAAACAGATTCAGTTCCCCCCTCGCTTTTAATTTTATTTGTTAATGCAACAGTTTAAATTATCTCTGACGAATCGCAACCCACCATTGTTACAACCATGAGGGGGAACAATTTATAGCCTTGTATGGGGATCAGAAAGATTTTTGTTTTTAGGAGAAGGAGGTTTCTGTTTTAGCAGTATTATCTATGTTTCCTGCACATGCAATTAATTTTATTTCTTAGGCCCCTACTATTAGTATAAAACCTTTTGGGACTTAGTCTCTACTGCTCTGTTGACAATTGCACTTATTGCATTTATTAGTAACTTTAGAAGAACTTTTTCTGAACATACCCTTTTTGAAGATCCGGAATTTTGCCCACCCTTTAATGAAAGTAACGTTTTCCACACACACACTTATACATCTATCGTATATCATTTTAAGTCCTAGAAACCCTAGCAACGGCCACCTCGACAGAGTTGCCTGAGATACCACCCTTTGCCCCGAAAATACCCTTGCATGCCATTCCCCAGAGATTACCCTTCTTTTGCATGCCACCCTTGCCCTGAGAAAACCCCTTCTTTTGCATGCATGTTATGTTTTCAATAAAAATTGTCCAGGGGCAATTTAGGGATTACTAGTTCTTTGCACTGTTTGTCACATGATTTCAAGTTGCTCTAAATCCATTCATTGCCCTCTCCTTTCTTTGAAAAAGCCAAAAATCAGGACACCCCTTTTTAACCCAATTAAGCTATAACTCACCGTACTTATCTAGAAACTCCTGTCTCCTACCCTTCCCAGTATTGTTTCCACCAGCACTGGGGCATAAAATGGGGTCTTGTTCCTATTCCCCGATATGATATTATCCAACGTGTTGACTATGTCACTAATAACAGCTCTTGAAAAAACATTCGTCTCAGCTTTCCATCCTGTTGCAGAAAGTACAATCAAAATTTTACTTGTGAGTCCCCACCACAAGGATATTCACCTTTATTAGCAGAAGAGTTAGTGGATTTATCTTCACTGATCAGGGAAGTACATTATTCTACAGAAAGCGATTTCTACCTTCAAATATTTTTTTTAGTCTTCCCTTTGATGTTTTTCCTTTACGGGAAAGTTACCCACTTGAACGCTGCCAATCTGCTCCTTACGTGGAAACCGTTTTCCCTTTACTATTACCAACCCCCCACTTTAAATTTTTTCTTATGCGGGGGGAATTTAATTTTTTATTTTCCCCCTTTTGAGAAGTAAAACCCTCCTCCTTTAAAACACCTAAACCCTGACCTAAACACCAAGCAAGTCAGGGCACTATAACACCCACCCCAACTCCGGAACAGCTCAGTTATAAATTCGAAACCCGACTTCGAGAACTGACCAAAACAAACATTTTCCTGTTTTTTTCTTGTTATTTTTGTCACTGCCTTTTTTCATGTGCTCGTTTTTTAAATTTTTGCGCAGGTTTTGAAGCGTCCAATGTTTAGTTTGGGGAACAGCTGGCGTTAAATCGGTTTTCCCCCAGTGGGGAAAAATGGGACTGGTAAACCCCTCAGGGGCATCATAATGCGGGGGCCCTTTCTTCAGTGAGTTCCATGGCGCCTAAAAGGGGGATTTGAGTGTTTTGTTTTTCGGGATTACATAACAAAAAAAAGGTTTTATTTGCAACCTGAATTGGAAAATATTAAAAAGTTTTTCACACAGCCGAATTAGGGTGATACAGTCTGTGTGGTTCGAATAAGGTCTACCGTTATGTCTATACCGTTTCTAGAACAAAGTTTCCATAATTTTTTAGACTGAGACGCATTGGGTTAATTCTTCCATTGGAATAAAACCTCCTGTTTGGGATTTAATTCGTTTTTAACTATAAAGTAACATTTAGGGTTTTCCCCAACATATTCTTGCGGTAAACTTTTCATTGTTTTAGTCTGCATTCCTTGCCCATAAGCGGGCCGAGGGTGAAATTAATCGACCTAAGGTTTTTAGAAATTTTGTGGAGGAATTTTCCCGGCATCTTGAATTTAAACCTTTTACCCACACAACTGGGGGGAAACTCTTGACACATCTAAAACAGTTTGTATACTGATAGTGATGTACCTTGGGGCACTGGGGCACAACAATGTCTACACTGGGTCACAAAAATGTCCCTCCTTCAACGCTCCCCCAAATCACTTCGGGTCTTTAGATTAGGGGCAATGGCCTGAAATTTATTAGAAAATTTGCCAGTAGCACTGTAAATTTTTTGGGGTCTGTATAACAATTATAAAAGAAACTATGTGACTTGACATAAGTATATTTGTTATTACTACAAATTTCATATTAAACACAAATTAGAAAACAATAAAGACTTTACCCATTATTCTATGGATGATATATCCAAACACCCCAAAGGCCCAATTAATACCAAGACTAGCATTTTTGTGTGAGGTTTATAACACGGGGAGGTGAACACAAAACAGTGCACGGGATAAAACCTCATCTTGTTAACACCCGGGCTCGTTTTTCATCATTATCAGCATTTTTTGATGAGTTCATTAATATCTGGGCACTTCCAATATTTCGCTTCCTTTATCCCTTCGTTACAAGATTCGGTCGATAATATTTCTATGGGGGCCGATGTTTCCGATTAATTACACCACTAATTAGTACAACATTACGCCATCTTCCCCCGGGTTCCCCGTCACTAAACGTTTATTTTTACACATACTTTTTTTATAAATTCAGTGATATTTATAAGTGTAATACATTTTCTTCCCGCATTATAAATTAAAATTTTACATAATTAAATGAAAATAAAAAGGAAATTATAGATGTCGGTTCCCGTTTTATTTCCTTTTTAGAGTCACGTCACATCAGTACCCATACCGCATTATTATGTTTCATTACTTTTTTTATCAATTAACACAAAAACGCAGGAAAATTTTCAAAACCACAGTGTTAAATTATTAATTGTTACCTTTACAGGTAATAAACAATGTTTTTTAAAAAAGCAAGTCCCTTTGGGGTTGACTGATGTGTTATTGCATACACAAAATTTAAAAAATATTATCCTATCATAATGGTTCTTCTAGCAGTTGTCGACACAAAAAAGTGTTGATTATTTTGTTTAATTCAAAAAAACGCAAAAAGGGACCGTTAATAATCAATGTTAAGAACAATGTTGTAATAACTGATTTTGCCGTTTCGGGGGGGTGAGTTAGCTTTATTTTCCATTTTCCTTCAAACATTCCTCGACAAACGTTCTTCCCGATATAGAGGCCTGCCGCCTGGGCTTTCTGCAGGGCTGATTCCCGATGCATTTGTC
>WNWK01047231.1:0-14007 GCA_009830355.1 Cherax destructor | reverse complement strand
TGCAATAGACACTGGCTTATATTGTTTACATTTACGAGGTGCGTCAAAACCCGTTTTTACACTATACATGGTGAAGCAAGCATATATATATATATATATATATATATATATATATATATATATATATATATATATATATATATATATACAGTGGACCCCCGAGTTTCGTAAAAACTTCGTAAAGTCTGCTCAAGTGCCATTACCGAACGAATTTACTCCCTTAAGGAAAAATTTCACATAGGTTAGTCTATTTCAGACCCCCAAAAATACATTTCCACAATAACTTACAAAATTATACTTACATAATTGCACGATTTCCGGGGTATTCGTTAACCGAGGGTCCACTGTATACAATATACCCCCGGTTTTCGTCCGATGTATAAATTGACCAATTCGATTTCGAACATATTTTCGGCTAAATTTTACCCCGTGTTTCGTACATCCACTCGGAAATCGTCCATACCAGACTTGTCCACCTGGGCTGCTCATAAGTTCGTGACTCACTCAAGGGCACATTAAATGTCTTATTTTACGTTAATATAGACATTTTCATTAATCCATATATGATACTTTCTTCAAAATTATATAAGAGTTGGTGGAGGAAAAAACTGTATGAATCTGTGTTGGCCCAGTCACCGCCATTAATACATAACTGTTTACAATTCTCGGCATAAATTATTCAATACTTCTCCCTTTGTTTATGATGGCATCTAAAGGTAGTTGTTAGAAACGATTAAACTCAGTGAACATGGTGTGTCCATGGTAATAATATGGCTCTGGGCCGCATTAAATATCGTGTAGCTATGTAGGTAGGTGTATGTATGTAGCCCAGGCTACCTACTGGCTACCTACACGTGACTTCATACAAATAAGTACTACTACTCACCTCTCACCCTACATTAAGACTACAAATATTTTAAGGAAAGTAATGAATGTACTGTGTATGTATTTTACCTTTTATTGTGTTTTTAATGCCAAGTTCTATTACTAACTTAATATAAGTTAGTGTAAACTTGACAACCCTACGTCTGTTGTGGAATCTATTGTGACTTTGGGGAAGTCCGTGGGGTTGGATGCGAGTGGCCTCGGATATGGAAGAGTTGGTGGACGACCACAGGGAGGAGCTAACCACTGAAGAGCTTCAACACTATAGTTATTCTCTTTAAAATGTATTTTTTGTTAATATTTTTGGGTGTCTGGAACGGATTAATTGGATTTACTTTATTTCTTATGGGAAACATGACTTCGGTTTTCGTCCATTTCGGATTTCGGCCGACCTTCTGGAACGTATTAAGGACGATTACTGGGGTATTGCTGTATATTGCAGTGTTATCAAAACTACCAGGAGCAACAGTCATTGCCCCTACTAATAGTGTCTTGCTTGGAGCACCTCTGGGAAGCGATGCCATTGACACAATTCTCAGGAAGAAACTGGACGAATTGAAGAGAATGGAACAACGAATAGGCAATCTTGACACCCATGATGCCTTGTAATTTCTCACAAAATGCTTGAGCCTGCCCAGGTTGACATATTTCCTAAGATGTGCTCCTTCATATGATAACCCTATACTGCATGAATATGACAGTATCCTGAGGCAGATCTTTACTAAAGTACTTAACCTGACTCTAGAAGATGGGCAGTGGGACCAAGCTACACTCCCAGTCAGACTAGGAGGCATTGGTGTCCGCAAGTCATCTCAGATTGCTCTACCTGCTTTCCTGTCTTCATGCATTGCATCCAGAGGGCTTGTAGCAGCAATTCTCTCTGAACATCTTAGGGACACGATTGGAATCCATGACCGAAAGTTCGTTGATGGAGCCAGGATCTGGGATAACCTAACAGGCTCTGAAACCAGGCCTGCTTCCCCCAACAACTACAAACAGTCGCACTGGGATGGCCCAATAGTAGAGAATATAGCCTCAGCAATGCTTCAGAGTGTGTTAGGGAAGGATAGAGCCCGCCTCCTTGCAGTGAGAGCTCCTCATGCAGGGGACTTTCTTTTGGCTGTTCCCAACTCCAGCCTTGGCACACGCCTCGACCCACAGACCATCCACATTGGTGTTGCCCTTCGACTTGCCGCCCCTATTCTTGCCGAACACAGGTGTATTTGTGGCAGTGAAGCAGCAGACCGATTCGGGTACCATGGTCTTGTGTGTCGTAAATCCGAGGGAAAGATTGCAAGACATGAATAAGTTAATAACATTATCAAGAGGAGCCTCACAACAGCCGGAAGCCCAGCAGTAAGGGAACCACCCCAACTATGCAGATCTGATGGCAGCCAAAAGCGTCCAGATGGTATCACCCTTCAAGCCTGGACAGACGGCAAACAGGTGGTGTGTGACTACACATGTGCATCTACCTTGGCTGATACCTATCTCCAATACACCAGGGAGGAAGGAGGGGCAGCTGCCACCTTCAGGGAGTCCCAGAAGTCGAGAAAATATGGAGAACTTGCCCATCATTATATGTTTGTTCCCATAGGCTCAGAGACCCTTGGCTCATGGGGAAAGAGTGCATCTAAGTTCCTCAAGGAGCTGGGCAAAAAACTCAACAGGGTAACTAGGGATCCCAGGGCGGCTAGTTTTCTGTTCCAGCGACTCAGCGCTGCTGTTCAGAGGGGTAATGCATGCTGTATTCTGGGCACGCGCCCGAGCTCGGAAGAGCTGGATGAGATTTTCGCATTATAATCAGTGACAAACACGTAACAATATGTACTAGACATGTATCTCTCACACCTCGTGTACTGTATATGCCATCTTTATATCAACAATGTATCTCTTAAATCTTTTGTACCATATTATGTAATAAAATATACCTATTGGTAAAAAAAAAAAAAAAAAAGATGGGGTGGTAGGAGAAGTGGAATATTCAAATGGCATCAGGAAGAAATCCAAATATTCTTCCTTGAAGCCTTTTTATCCACTTCTCCGAGGCTATGGGTCCCACAATTTGTACCAGAGGTGGACCCCATCTATATATATATATATATATATATATATATATATCCATGGGGAAGTGGAATAAGAATCTTTCCTCCGTAAGCCATGCGTGTTGTAAAAGTCAACTAAAATGCCGGGAACAATGGGCTAGTAACCCCTTTTCCTGTATAGCTTACTAAAAAGAAAAAGAAGAAAACCGTCAAAGTGGGATGTTTGAATGTGCGTGGATGTTGTGCGAATGATAAGAAAGAGATGATTGTAGATGTTATGAATGAAAAGAAGCTGGATGTCCTGGCTTTAAGTGAGACAAAGCTGAAGGGGGTAGGTGAGTTTCAGTGGGGAGAAATAAATGGGATTAGATCAGGGGTTTCAAATAGAGTTAGAGCTAAAGAAGGAGTGGCAATAATGTTGAATAATCAGTTATGGCAGGTAAAGAGGGAATATAAATGTATAAATTCAAGGATTATGTGGAGTAAAATAAAGGTTGGATGTGAAAAGTGGGTTATAGTAAGTGTTTATGCACCTGGAGAAGAGAGAAGTGTAGAGGAGAGAGAGAGATTTTGGGAAATGTTGAGTGAGTGTGTGGGGAGTTTTGAACCAAGTGAGAGAGTAATTGTGGTTGGGGATCTTAATGCTAAAGTGGGTAAAAGTGTTGTGGATGGAGTAGTAGGTAAATTTGGGGTGCCAGGGTAAATGTAAATGGGGAACCATTAATGAGCTATGTGTAGAAAGAGGTTTGGTAATAAGTAATACATATTTTATGAAAAAGAGGATAAATAAATATACAAGGTATGATATAACACGTAAGGAAAGTAGTTTGTTGGATTATGTATTGGTGGATAAAAGGTTGATGGGTAGGCTTCAGGATGTACATGTTTATAGAGGGGCAATGGATATATCAGATCATTATTTGGTTGTAGCTACAGTTAGAGTAAAAGGTAGATGGGACAAAAAGAAAATGGCAACAGCAAGTAAGAGAGAGGTAAAAGTGTATAAATTAAGGGAGGAGGAAGTTAGGGTGAGATATAAGCAACTATTGGCAGAAAGGTGGGCTAGTGCAAGTAGGAGTAGTGGGGGGGTTGAAGAGAGTTGGGATAGTTTTAAAAATGCAGTATTAAAATGTGGGGCAGAAGTTTGTGGCTATAGGAGGGTGGGTGCAGGAGGAAAGAAGAGTGAGTGGTGGAATGAAGAAGTAAAGGGTGTGATAAAAGAGAAAAGGGTAGCTTATGAGAGGATTTTACAAAACAGAAGTGTAAATAGAAGAGCAGAGTATATGGAGAGTAAAAGAAAGGTGAAGAGAGTGGTGAGAGAGTGCAAAAGAAGAGCAGATGAAAGAATGGGAGAGGCTCTGTCAAGAAATTTTGCTGAAAACATGAATTTTTTTTGGAGTGAGATAAACAAGGTAAGAAAGCCTAGGGAACGAATGGATTTGTCAGTTAAAAACAGAGTAGGGGAGTTAGTAGATGGGAAGCTGGAGGTATTGGGTAGATGGCGGGAATATTTTGAGGAACTTTTAAATGGCGATGAAAAAAGGGAGGCAGTAATTTCATGTACTGGCCAGGGAGGTACAACATCGTTTAGGTGTGAAGAAGAGCAGGATGTGAGTGTGGGGGAGGTGTGTGAGGCATTACATAGAATGAAAGGGGGTAAAGCAGCTGGAACTGACGGGATCATGACAGAAATGTTAAAAACAGGGGGGAATATAGTGCTGGAGTGGTTGGTATTTTTGTTTAATAAATGTATGAAAGAGGGGAAGGTACCTAGGGATTGGCAGCGAGCATGTATAGTTCCTTTATATAAAGGGAAGGGGGATACAAGAGAGTGTAAAAATTATAGGGGAATAAGTTTACTGAGTATACCAGGTAAAGTGTATGGCAGGGTTATTATTGAAAGAATTAGAGGTAAGACAGAGAGTAGGATTGCAGATGAGCAAGGAGGCTTTAGAGTGGGTAGGGGATGTGTAGATCAAGTGTTTATAGTGAAGCATATATGTGAACAGTATTTAGATAAAGGTAGAGAAGTTTTCATTGCATTTATGGATTTAGAAAAGGCATATGATAGAGTGGATAGGGAGCAATGTGGCAAATGTTGCAAGTGTATGGAATAGGTAGTAAGTTACTGAAGGCTGTAAAGAGTTTTTATGAGGATAGTGAGGCTCAGGTTAGGTGTGTAGAGAGAGGGGCATTACTTCCCGGTAAAAGTAGGTCTTAGACAGGGATGTGTAATGTCTCCATGGTTGTTTAATATATTTATAGATGGGGTTGTAAAAGAAGTAAATGCTAGGGTGTTGGGGAGAGGGTGGGATTAAATTATGGGAAATTAAATGCAAAATGGGAGTTGGCACAGTTACTTTTTGCTGATGATACTGTGCTTATGGGAGATTCTAAAGAAAAGTTGCAAAGGTTAGTGGACGAGTTTGGGAGAGTGTGTAAAGGTAGAAAGTTGAAAGTGAACATAGATAAGAGTAAGGTGATGAGGGTATCAAACGATTTAAATAAAGAAAAATTGGATATCACATTGGAGAGAGGGATTATGGAAGAAGTAAATGTTTTCAGATATTTGGGAGTTGACGTGTCAGCGGATGGGTTTATGAAGGATGAGGTTAACCATAGAATTGATGAAGGAAAAAAGGTGAGTGGTGCGTTGAGGTATCTGTGGAGACAAAAAACGTTATCCATGGAGGCAAAGAAGGGAATGTATGAAAGTATAGTGGTACCAACACTCTTATATGGGTGTGAAGCATGGGTTGCAAATGCTGCAGCGAGGAGGAGGCTGGAGGCAGTGGAGATGTCCTGTCTAAGGGCAATGTGTGGTGTAAATATTATGCAGAAAATTCGGAATGTGGAAATTAGGAGAAGATGTGGAGTTACTAAAAGTATTTGTCAGAGGGCTGAAGAGGGGTTGTTGAGGTGGTTTGGCCATTTAGAGAGAATGGATCAAAGTAGAATGACTTGGAGAGCGTATAAATCTGTAGGGAAAGGAAGGCGGGGTAGGGGTCGTCCTAGAAAAGGTTGGAGGGAGGGGATAAAGGAGGTTTTGTCGGCGAGGGGCTTGGACTTCCACCAAGCATGTGTGAGCGTGTTAGATAGGAGTGAATGGAGACGAAGGGTTTTTGGGACATGACGATCTGTTGGAGTGTGAGCAGGGTAACATTTTGTGAAGGGATTCAGGGAAACCAGTTAATTGATTTAGTTGGACTTGAGTCCTGGAAATGGGAAGTACAATGCCTGCACTTTAAAGGAGGGGTCTGGGATAGTGACAGCTGGGAGGGACTATTCTCAGCTGTCGTATCTGAGTGCCTCTGCAAAGACAGTGATTATGTATGAGTGTGGTGAAAGTGTTGAATGATAATGAAAGTATTTTCTTTTGGGGATTTTCTTTCTTTTGGGTCACCCTGCCTCGGTGGAGACGCGCTTGAATTTTATTTGAATATATATATATATATATATATATATATATATAATATATATATATATATATATATATATATATATATATATATATATATATATATATATATATATATATATATATATATATATATATATATATATATATATATATATGCAAAACAACCATGGGAAGTTAGGGTAGCTCTAGGCCCTTCGTGTTGCAATCAATGCATCATCAAGAGCTTGCATAATATTTGCTTGCACGTCTTCTTTTTCAACACTGCAAGCTCCTGATGATGTGTTGATTACAAAACGAGAGACCTAGAACTACCATTCAACTCCCTCTTTCCCTGGAAGACACTGGGGTGACCTTGTGGGTCACAGTTCTGGTCTCTGAGGGAGTATTCTACACTTACTACAACCTCCCAATCTTCTCTATTAGACTCCCAGCAGAGCGGTGTGGGGCAGGGCGGGGCGGGGCGGGAGGGGCGGGGCGGGGCGGTGCGGGGAGGGGCGGGGCGGGGCGGTCATATGATCAATGTATTCATATGAATTTGTTTTAAAGTGAAGGTTGTTGGTTAAATAGTTGGTGAAGCCATTATAACTTTGTATCTACTGATACTGACAATGAGGGTGAGGGAGGGGTGAGGGAGGGTGAGGGAGGGGTGAGGGAGAGGCAGGTGGATGGGCAAAATGGGTGGGTGGTGATGGTGGTCAGGGTGGGGTGAGAGGGGGTGAGGGTGGGCCAGGAGAGAGGGTGGGTATTGGAGGGAGGGTGGGGTGGGGGTGGGTCAGGGAGGGAGGGTGTTTCAAAGAGGGGCAGGGAGGGTGGGTCAAAGAGGGGCAGTGAGGGTGGGTCAAAGCAGGGCAGGGAGAATGGGTGAGGTCAGGGTGGGACAGGGATGGTGGTTGTTTCAAAGAGGGGCAGGCAGGGAGGGAGTGTGGGGTGAGGGTGGGCAGCAGAAGATAAGGGTGTTATTCCATGTGACTGTGACCATTTAGGATCCAACATAAATAACAACTATAACGGAATCCCTCTTACTTGCCTCCTCCCCTCCCCCCTCCCCCCTCCCCCCTCCCCCCAGTGCCACGGTCCAGGGGGGGAGAGAGTGTAGAGCGAGCGAGAGGGTGTAATGGGAGAAAGTGTAGAGGGGAGGAAGTACAGGGGAAGGGATGTAGAGGGGAGGGGAAGAGGAGAGAGGGTAGAGGGGGGGTAGAAGGGAGGGGTAGAGAGGAGGATGTAAAGGGAAGGGTAGAAGAGAGTAGAGGGAGGGGTTTTGAAGGAAGAGGTAGAGAGGAGGGGTTTTGAGGGAGGGTACAGGGAGGTGGGTAGAGAGGATGGGTAAAGGGAGGGTGGAGGGAGGGGTAGAAAGGAGGATGTATAGGGAAGGGTAGAAGAGAGAGAGGGAGGCGGTTTTGAGGGAGGAGGTAGAGAGGAGGGTAGAGGGAGTTGGTTTTGAGGGAGGGTAGAGGGGAGGTGGGTAGAGAGGAGGTGGTAGAGGGAGGGGTAGAGTGGAAGGGATGATGAGGGAGGGGTAGAGTTGAGAGGTTTTGAGATGAGGGTAGAGGGAGGGTTGAGGAAAGGGATGTTGAGGGAGGAGGGTAGAAGGGAGGGGTAGAGGGGAGGGGTTAAGGGAAGAGAGTTGGAGGGAGGGAAGGGGTAGGGGAGAGGGTGTTGAGGAGAGGGTAAACAGGAAAGGGGTAGAGGTAGGGGTAAAGGGAGGTGTTTGGGAGAGGTTGAGGGAGGGAGTAGAGGGAGGGGTAGAGGGAGGGGGTAGAGGGAGGGGTAGAGGGAGGGGTTTTGATGGGAGGGAGTAGAGGGAGGGGGTGTTGAGGGAGGGAGTTGAGGGAGAGGGTGTTGAGGAGAGGGGTAGAGGGAGGAGGTGTTGAGGGAGGGTAGAGGGGAGGGGGAGAGGGAGGGGTAGAGGGGAGGGGTAGAGGGGAGGGGTTTTGATGGGAGGGAGTAGAGGGAGGGGGTGTTGAGGGGAGGGAGTTGAGGGGAGAGGGTGTTGAGGAGAGGGGGTAGAGGGGAGGAGGTGTTGAGGGAGGGGGTAGAGGGGAGGGGGTAGAGGGAAACATGGGAGTCAGTGCTAAAAAACCAATAATGTTATGTTGGTCGCACCTCCCCCTCTGTTGCTGTCCCCCTCTGTTGCTACTGTTGCTGTCCCCCTCTGTTGCTACTGTTGCTGTCCTCCTCTGTTGCTACTGTTGTTGTCCCCCTCTGTTGTTGCTGTTGCTGCCCCTCTGTTGCTACTGTTGCTGTCCCCCTCTGTTGTTACTGAGGCTGCCCCTCTGTTGCTTCCCCTCTGTTTCTACTGTTGCTGTCCTCCTCTGTTGCTACTTTTGCTGTCCTCCTCTGTTGTTACTGAGGCTGCCCCTCTGTTGTTACTGTTTTTCCCCCTCTCTGTTGCTACTGTTGTTGTCTTCCTCTGTTGCTGTCCTCCTCTGTTGTTACTGTTGCTGCCCCTCTGTTGTTATTGTTGCTGCCCCCTCTCTGTTGCTGTCCTGCTCTGTTGCTACTGTTGCTGTCCTCCTCTGTTGCTAATGTTGCTATCCTCCTCTGTTGGTACTGTTGCTGTCCTCCAATGGTGTTACTGTTGCTGCCCCTCTGTTGTTAGTGTTGCTGTCCCCTCTGTTGTTACTGTTGCTGTCCCTCTCTGTTGTTACTGTTGATGCTCCTCTGTTGTTACTGTGTTGATGCTCCTCTGTTGTTACTGTTGCTGTCCCCCTCTGTTGTTACTGTTACTGCACCTCTGTTGTTACTGTTGCTGCCCCTCTGTTGTTAGTGTTGCTGTCCCCTCTGTTGTTACTGTTGCTGTCCCCCTCTGTTGTTACTGTTGCTGCTCCTCTGTTTTTACTGTTGTTGTCCCTCTCTGTTGTTACTGTTGCTGCACCTCTGTTGTTACTGTTGCTGTCCTCCTCTGTTGTTACTGTTGCTGTCCTCCTCTGTTGTTACTGTTGCTGTCCACCTCTGTTGTTACTGTTGCTGTCCCTCTCTGTTGTTACTGTTGCTGCACCTCTGTTGTTACTGTTGCTGTCCTCCTCTGTTGTTACTGTTGCTGTCCCCCTCTGTTGTTACTGTTGCTGCTCCTCTGTTGTTACTGTTGCTGTCCCTCTCTGTTGTTACTGTTGCTGCACCTCTGTTGTTACTGTTGCTGCACCTCTGTTGTTACTGTTGCTGTCCTCCTCTGTTGTTACTGTTGCTGTCCCCCTCTGTTGTTACTGTTGCTGTCCCTCTCTGTTGTTACTGTTGCTGGTCCTCTGTTGCTCTTGTTGCTGTCCTCCTCTGGTGTTACTGTTGCTGCCCCTCTGTTGTTACTGTTGCTGTCCCTCTCTGTTGTTACTGTTGCTGTCCCTCTCTGTTGTTACTGTTGCTGCCCCTCTGTTATTACTGATGCTGTCCTCCTCTGTTGTTACTGTTGCTGTCTCCTCTGTTGTTACTGTTGCTGTCCCTCTGTTGTTAATGTTGCTGCCCTCTGTTGCTATTGTTACTGTCCCCCTCTGTTGTTACTGTTGCTGTCCCCCTTTGTTGTTACTATTGCTGCTCCTCTGTTGTTACTGTCCCCCTCTGTTGCTACTGTTGCTGTCTCTGTTGTTACTGTCCCCCTCTGGTAGTAGTGGTGGTAGTGTTGGTAGTGGTGGTGGTAGTTGTGGTAGTGGTGGTGATCGTGGTGGTGGTATTGGTGGTGGTAGTGGTGGTGATGGTGGTGGTAGTGGTGGTAGTGGTGATACTGGTGGTAGTGGTGGTAGTGGTGATAGTGGTGGTGATAGTGGTGGTGGTAGTGGTGGTAGTGGTGATAGCGGTGGTGGTGATAGCGGTGGCGGTGATAGTGGTGGTGATAGTGGTGGTGGTTATAGTGGTGGTGATGATAGTGGTGGTGGTGATAGTGGTGGTGGTGATAGTGGTGGTGGTTATAGTGGTGGTGGTGATAGTGGTGGTGGTGATACTGGTGGTGGTTTAAGATAGAGTTGGTGGTGTTAATGATGTGTTAGATAGTGTTGACACTGCCTTCATTATTATCATTATCAACAAGACAACTTTTATCCTGCACTGGAATGTGATTAATGACGTCACTACTGTTGACATTCTCTCCCCCATCCCTCCTCCTCACCCCTTCCCCTCACTCCTCCTCCTCACTTCCTCCTTCCCTCCTCCTCACCCTTCCCTCACTCCTCCTCACCCATCCTCCTCACCCCTTCCCTCACCCTCCTCCTCACCCTTCCCTCACCCTCCTCCTTACCCCTTCCCTCACCCTCCTCCTCACCCCTTCACCTCACCCCTCCTCCTCACCCCTTCCCCTCACCCCTACTCCTCACCCCTTCCCCTCACCCCATTCCTGTGAAAGCATTCACCAAGGTGGTGGGAGGTAAAGAGGAGTGGAGGGGAAGGAAATGGACCGGAGATGGGAGGAGGAGAGGAGTGGAGGGAGTGGAGAAGTAAGAGTGAGAGGGAGAGTGAGGGAGGAGAGGAGGAGAGAGTGAGGGAGGGAGAGATGAGGAGGGAGAGTGAGGGAGGGAGAGTGAGGAGGAGAGTGAGGAGGGAGAGGAGGAGGGAGAGTAGGAGGAGAGAGGAGGGAGAGGAGAGTGAGGGAGGGAGAGTGAGGAGGGAGAGAAGTAGGGAGGGAGAGTGAGGGAGGGAGAGTGAGGGAGGGAGAGTGAGGGAGGGAGAGTGAGGGAGGGAAGAGGAGGAGAGGAGGGAGGAGAGGAGGAGGGAGGAGGAGGAGAGTGGAGGGAGGGAGAGTGAGGGAGGGAGAGTGAGGGAGGAGAGAGTGGAGGGAGAGGGAGAAGTGAGGGGAGAGAGGAGGGAGAGTGAGGAGAGGAGAGGAGTGAGGGAGGGAGAGTGAGGGAGGGAGAGTGAGGGAGGGAGAGTGAGGGAGGGAGAGGAGGAGAGTGAGGGAGGAGGAGGAGGGAGAGTGAAGGGAGAGGAGAGGGAGAGTGAGGGAGGGAGAGTAGGAGGGAAGGAAGAGTGAGAGGAGAGAGGAGGGAAGGAGAGTAGGGAGGGAGAGAAGATAAGGGAGAGGAGAGAGAGGAGGGAGGGAGAGTGAGGAGGGAGAGTGAGGGAGGAAGAGTGAGGGAGGAGAGTGAGGGAGGAGAGTGAGGGAGGAGAGTGAGGGAGGAGAGTGAGGAGGGAGAGTGAGGAGGAGAGGAGAGAGGGAGAGTGAGGAGGGAGAAGAAGTGATAGGAAAGTTAAAATTGCAGTAAGAAGGTGAGAGTTAGTGAGATGAGTGTGGAGAGAAAGTGAGGAAAGTGAGAGAAAAGTGAGAGAAGTAGAGAAAGTGAGAGAGAAGTGAGTAGAGAAGTGAGAGAAAGGAGAGAAAGTGAGAGAAAGTGAGAGAAAGTGAGAGAAAGTGAGAGAGAAGAGAAGTGAGTGAGAGAGTGAAGTAGAAGTGAGAGAGTAGGAAAAGGAGAAGAGGAGGAAAGTGAGAGAGAGAGTGAGAGAAAGTGAGAGAAGTAGAGAGAGTGAGAAGTGAGTGAGAGAAGGAGAGAGAGAGAGAGAGAGAGAGAGAGAGAGAGAGAGTGAGAGAGAGAGAGGAGAGAGAGAGAGAGAGAGAGAGAGGAGAGAGAGAGAGAGAGAGAGAGAGAGAGAGAGAGAGAGAGAGAGAGAAAAGAGAGAGAGAGAGAGAGAGAGAGTGAGAGAGAGAGAGAGTCACTAGTCAACATTTACTTTATGTTAGATGATATGACCTCAAGATTATCTTCACGACTCAGAATCTTCACGACTCAGAATCTTCACGACTCAGAATCTTCACGACTCAGAATCTTCACGACTCAGAATCATCACGACTCAGAATCATCACGACTCAGAATCTTCACGACTCAGAATCTTCACGACTCAGAATCTTCACGACTCAGAATCTTCACGACTCAGAATCTTCACGACTCAGAATCTTCACGACTCAGAATCTTCACGACTCAGAATCTTCACGACTCAGAATCTTCACGACTCAGAATCTTCACGACTCAGAATCTTCACGACTCAGAATCTTCACGACTCAGAATCTTCACGACTCAGAATCTTCACGACTCAGAATCTTCACGACTCAGGAGACAACAGAAGGAGATGAAGAATCTTCTCTCACAACCTGACTCTGACAGAAACCAAACTGACCCACCCTTAGATAATGAGTAGTTAACTTAGAGCTAACTAACACCTTAGCTAGCTTTAAGTTAGGAGCTCTGAGCTCCTGAGTAGTTAACTTAGTGCTAGCTAACACCTTAGCTAGCTTTAAGTTAGGATCTCTGAGCTCCTGAGTAGTTAACTTAAAGCTAACTAACACCTTAGCTAGCTTTAAGTTAGGAGCTCTGAGCTCCTGAGTAGTTAACTTAGAGCTAACTAACACCTTAGCTAGCTTTAAGTTAGGAGCTCTGAGCTCCTGAGTAGTTAACTTAAAGCTAGCTAGCACCTTAGCTAGCTTTAAGTTAGGAGCTCTAGGGTGACCACCTCTGACTGGAAGGTTTCTTCTCGAAGGTTATGTTGATAACAAAGTGAACACCATCACTGAACACTGAACACCATCACTGAACACATCCCTCACTGGCAGTGTGTGACGAAGTCTTCAGGTCAGTCTTGGTTCAGCTTTCGTTATATAGAGGTCGTTGTTGCTAAGTACAAGGCTTGGAGAAGGTATAAGACTCATCACATCTAGTGGGCCATCTCTAGATCGAAGGCTGACTCACACAAAGAAATCTGTCATCAGATAGAGTGGGATCCACAAGCTGGTGATCCTTGGTCATGGATCAACCAGGTTATCCATGTGATGAAATTACTCCACTTCTAAACCGGCAGGATGGGACCATCTCTGCCAGCAGTCAAGGAGAAAGCTGACCTCTTTGTTGACCCCTGCTGTCAAGATGCAAGTTGTTGGTCGAGCAAGGTCACCTCCTTGGCTAGCTGCAACAACTGTGTCTAAGTTGTCAGTGGTGACAATAAGGCAGGAGGAGGTACAGCTGGACGAAGAAGAGGCTGTGGGCCCAGATAAGTTGATCCCAAGACTGTTGAGTAGATGTACATAGTAGCACCTCTAACTAACATCTATCAGCACTGTCTAGTACAGTGTACAGACCAGCTAGCAGCACAACTAACTAGCATCTATCAGCACTGTCTAGTACAGTGTACAGACCAGCTAGCAGCACCTCTAACTAGCATCTATCAGCACTGTCTAGTACAGTGTACAGACCAGCTGGCAGCACCACTAACTAGCATCTATCAGCACTGTCTAGTACAGTGTACAGACCAGCTAGCAGCACCTCTAACTAGCATCTATCAGCACTGTCTAGTACAGTGTACAGACCAGCTAGCAGCACCACTAACTAGCATCTATCAGCACTGTCTAGTACAGTGTACAGACCAGCTAGCAGCACCTCTAACTAGCATCTATCAGCACTGTCTAGTACAGTGTACAGACCAGCTGGCAGCACCACTAACTAGCATCTATCAGCACTGTCTAGTACAGTGTACAGACCAGCTAGCAGCACCCCTAACTAGCATCTATCAGCACTGTCTAGTACAGTGTACAGACCAGCTAGCAGCACCACTAACTAGCATCTATCAGCACTGTCTATACAGTGTACAGACCAGCTAGCAGCACCACTAACTAGCATCTATCAGCACTGTCTAATACAGTGTACAGACCAGCTAGTAGCACCTCTAACTAGCATCTATCAGCACTGTCTA
>WNWK01047230.1:0-14007 GCA_009830355.1 Cherax destructor | reverse complement strand
ATATCCCTGTTATCCAGCGTGTTTATGAGACAAAAAAAGACACCAGCAATCCTACCATCATGTAAAACAGTTTCAGGTTTCGTTTCACAGTCACCTGGCAGGACGGTAGTACCCCCCTGGGGGTTGCTGTCTACCAACCTACTACCTATATATATATATAAAGAACATAAGAACATAAGAAAGGAGGAACACTGCAGGAGGCCGTTGGCCCATACTAGGCAGGCCCCCACAATCCGTCCCACTAACAGAATATTTGCTCAACCCAATTTTCAATGTACCCAAGAAATAAGCTTTGACAATTCTACCCACTCATGCGCGAGTCCCACTCAAATCCAACCCCCCACTCATAAATTTTATCCAACCTAAATTTGAAACTACCCAAGGTCCTAGCTTCAATAACCCTACTAGGGACTGTTCCACTCATCAATTTTTTCCCAAAACCCAAATTTTTTATTTTTCCCTTTTAATTAATCCTTTTTTTTTAAATTCCTAAACCTTTTTTAACCCCTTTTGAATCCCTTTTATTGCCTGGTTTTTCCCCCCTCTTCTGAAAGGAAGTTTTTATTTTCAACTTTTTTAAAAATTTCAACTATGTTTAATTTTATTTCAATTTTTCAAACTTTAGTCCTTCGAAAGGAAACCCCTCGTTTGGGTGGGTTTACAAAATGTAAAAAGGTAATTAATCTACTTCTGTTGCTAAAGATTTCCCCTAATTTTTTTGTTATTACGTCCTTGGGCATTCTTCGGTTTAAGGTTGCTTTAACAAAGCCCTTTCTGAATTTATGGAAGTTCAAAACTTATAATTTTTGGGTTTAGGACACTTGAGTTAAATTGATTTTTAATTAACCCCCACTTTTTGAAACAATTAAGTTTGTCTAAATCCCAATTTAATCTATTTGAATAATTACCACCATTTTGTGTCTGGCAAATTTTCTACCATACCCCCAAAGGTCTTAAATTTTTAAAAATTGGGCCAACTGCCCCTTAAAACTTGTTAAAGCCCCTTGGGTTTAAACCCCCATTTAGAACCTTGTTTCCCTTTTGGGTACCTACTGACCGGGTTTTTTCCCCCTGCCAAAATTTTTTTTTAAAAGTTCGGGTCAAATCTTCCCTTTAAAAAGGCTTAAATAATTATTTTAATAATTATTTATATTTTATTTTTTAAAAATTTTTTATATATATAATTATATAAATATTTAATATATTTTAAAATAAATAAAAATTTTTGGGCCTTGGGAAAACGGGCAATTGAAAACTCACAAAAATTAAGCCCTTTTAAAAAAAAATTTTTGTTTAAAATTTTTTTTTTCATTTTTTTAATGAAAAATTTAAAATTTTTGTACCAAAAAAATTTTTAAAAACCCCCAACCTTTTCAACAACCAATTTTAAATTTGCCAACCCAAATAAAAATTTTTGGTACGTTAAAATTAATTTAAAAAAAACAAACAAATGAAAAATATTTTTTGTTATGTTAAATGATTTTTGGGGAAATTATTGATACACAAATTTTATTGTCTTATATAATATTGCTATTTAAAAAATTTTTATAATCGGACGAAAAATATATATATATATCAGGGGCCCGGGGGTTTTTTCTGTTTTAATTTCTCTATTTGTCTGAGGACAATGTCACTAGTTACCCTAATCGTGCAAAGTTTTTCATCATTTTCACATAATATATAATTTCTGAATTTCGCTAGTATCTTCCTGCGTAAAAAATGAGATGAAATAAGAGAAAAATTTTCCCCAAATTTCCTTATCTATGTCAGTGACGACCTGAGTTACTTTTGAATGATGCTTTTTGTCTCTATAATCTTACATCAATTTAGTCTTCGAATCCCTTGCCATTTTAGCTTCAATTTCTTTTAGCTTTTTTAATTCCCTTTCTTATTTTTTAAATTGAAAATATTGATTTCTTGACTGTCCATCCCCCTTTTTTTACGCCATACTTGCCCTCTTTTGACCAATGAGATGTTTTTAAACCATTGATTTTCCATTTGGGATCATTTTTGGTTGATCTAATTTCCCGACATGGAACATACGTTGTCTGGGCAGCTAGAACTATGCTCTGAAAAAAGTCATATTGACAACTAACACCACCTACCTGACCCATAGTCAGGTCGTTCCAATGTTCCCCCCCCAGGTAATTTATCGGCCCCTGAAATCGGCCAAGCGGAAGTCTGGGACAGAGACTTGATTGCAGTTATGAAAACTGAAACGGGGTTTGTGATCACTTTCCCAAGCTCATCATTAACCTCAAATTTTTAATTATGATTATTTTGAAAGAACCGTCAAGCAGGTTGTTTTCTAGTTTGGGTTTTGTCCAAACTCTCTTAAAAGCAATCTTAAATCGTATCAAGAAAGTTACTATACTGGGCTTCCTGTCTATTACTCAAATCAATTTGTCTAAAGTTAAAAACTCCTATTAACCGACATTTTTATATCTAGACGCCTTATGAATTTCGTCCCATAAACTTTTTGTACTCCCTATCAAGATTTGGGGGCATATAAATCACCCCAAAAAATAATTTTTCACGACCTTCGAGAAACTGTAAAACAGATTCTGTGTCTGATGCTTCTAATCTTATATCTTGTCTAACAAAACAGTTTAAATTATCTCTGACATCGGCACTCCATCACTCTTCCTGTTGACCCTATCAGTGTGAAATAGTTTATAGTCTTGTATGCAGCATTCAGAAGGCATTTCTCTATCTTTCAGGTATATCTTGCAACTTCTAGTTACGTCACACTACACAGGCATGCACATCCATATATATACACACCCATCTGGGTTTTCTTCTTTTTCTTAATAGCTCTTGTTCTTTATTTCCTCTATTCTCCATGGGGAAGTGGAAAAGAATTTTTCCTCCGTAAGCCATGCGTGTCGTAGGTCACCAAAATGCCGGGAGCAACGGGCTAGTAACCCCTTCTCATGTTTAAACTACTAAAAAAGAGAAGAAGAAAACTTTATAAAACTATGATGCTTGAATGTGCGTGGATGTTGAGCGGATTATAAGAAAGAGATGACTGCTAATGTTATGAATGAAAAGAAGTTGGATGCTCTAGATTTAAGCAAAACAAAGGTGAAAGGGGTAGGAGAGTTTCAGTGGGGAGAATTAAATGGAATTAAGCCAGGAATATCTGAGAAAGCTTGTGCTAAGGAAGGGGTAGCAATAATTTTGAAGGATCAGTTATAGAAGGAGAAGAGGAAATATAAATGTATAAATTCAAGGATTAGGTATGTGGATCAAAATAAAGGTGGGATCTGAAAAGTGGGTCATAATAAGCGTGTATGCACCTGGAAAAGAGAGGAGTGTAGAGGAGAGAGAGATTCTTGGACATGTTAAGCGAGTGTGTAGGAACTTTTGAGCCAAGTGAGAGAGTAATCGTGGCAGGGGACCTAAATGCTAAAGTAGGAGAAACGTTTAGAGAGAGTGTGGTAGGTAAGTTTGGGGTGAAATGTGTAAATGATAATGGGAGCCATTGATTGAACTTTGTATAGAAAGGGGTTTGGTTATAGGTAATACATATTTAAAAAAGGATAAGTATACAAGATATGACATAGGAGTATTGACAGTATTTTGTCGAACTATGTATTGGTAGAAAAAGACTGTTGGGTAGACGTCAGGATGTACATGTTTATAGAGGGGCCACAGATATATCAGATCACTTTTAAACGTTACAGGTCCATCAAACTTGACCTACAAAGAGTGACTCATGCTGTCTTACTATACCGTTGTTTCATTTGGAGCTGTGGACCACGCAAGTTTTATGTTGCCAGGTCGTACAATTTAGCTAAACGGTCTATAATAGCAGCAGGAGAGTTAGGAGTAGGAGAGGATTCACCCAGTTAGGTCTCTAGTAACACTGAGGACTGTAAGTGAGGTCGAGAGAATTACGCGATTATGATTCTTGCGCATTCTCTCGGAGAATGATAAGTAGTAGAGATATCCTTTAATCTCATTCTTGAGGAAATTTATGGTAATATTCTTTAATCACAGTTTTGAATGGTGGTGTACCCTTGCAACATCACCCTACTATTATACAAACAACCAGCACATTGTCTTCTCCAATACTGGCCACTCTTTTCCTGACAGACATAAAGAGCACAAAAGAAGTGTTTAACTTACTGACACTAATAATGATCTTTCCTGCGATAGGAAAGTCGTACACAAATCGCAGCACTTACTGTCGGATAAACTGGGCAAGAACTATTTGGCAACACATGATGCCGGGAATGCAGTGGTTATATGAGTGGTGTTAGCTCTTATGCATAAGGATATAACAATAGATACAATAATAATTATGTTTCTCAGCATCTACATTAGCTAGAGCAGAGGCTCCAGCACCAGTCAGTGTCACATTTACACCCTGGTCCCGCATCAAGTAATATCTAATAAAGAGAGATATAACATCCTTCTGTTTTACTTGACAAGGGCTTTTGTTCACTGTCAACTGAGTAATCTACATCCATCAGAGTTCTCAATAAGAGGCAGCTCACGACACAGCAGTCTAATTTTAATGCCATGTGTTACGCAATCCACTGAAATTAATGAATGTAAAAATGCGAGTAATAGAAATATTCTTAGAAATGCTTGCATGCATCAGAGACATAAAAGGATTTTTCATTAGCTTGTACAAAGCACACTAGATATTCACAGAACCTCACCTCCAACGACGCCGTTGTAAGGAAGTCTGCTTCATTACAGTTATAAACACAGACACAAAGAATAGGAAATTATTGAATCGCCGAAACAATGGAACATGTGCTAGTACTAGCATACATTTTATTTTACAATTGAAAAGCCTAGTCTACATTTGTAGACCATTGAAAGCTAACAGGTGTCATGCCACCCACCACCAAGTTCATTTTTTATATATATTTGGAGTGAACAAGATCCCAGAACCGAGACGTTTCTAATAAAATAGCTTTTATGCAGTTTGTGTCTTAATCTCGTACTTTTCACTACATCATTCCTTTGTATCCAAACACAAGATAGACCACAAAAGCGTCTTGTAATTGTCCTGACACTAAGTGTGAGTAAACAATTAAATTGTAGAGAGGGAAGCACTAGTTGGTCTCAGGAACAAGGCTGGATACATGAAGGGTATTCCACTTTGTACATACAGTGGTCACTTAGGTCTCATGAACCACTAGAGATATATCGCCTGCTTGACACCGTCGTTAGTCTGGACTCACGAGCCGGGTGGACTGCATATCCACATGGGCTCGTAAACACAAGATGCACATAAATATGGCCAGAAGGTGCCTATGAAGATACCTGAACAAGAAATATAGGTATTATATGGGCGTTTTGTTGGCTCAGTCATAACGTCCAGTAGACCATTATATGGTGGCTGCGAGGGATTTACTGCCTGACCTTGTGTTCAGGCACTGCTGAATGATCATTTGGCACCTTGTAGTGGGCACAAACCTCCCGACAGTAGGAATAATTATTTTTTATTATTTATTTTAAGAGGCAGAAGATGGGATATAAGAAAGAGGGAGAGAGAGATATTGAGTAAGAAATATAGAAAGATAAAAAAGATATAAAAGACAGTAGAAGTGGATGACAGGTGAGGAAGAAAGAAATAGCAAAACACAAAATGAAGAAATAATGGACACTTAGATTGGATAATGAAGGAAGAGGGATAAAACAATAAAAAGGATTGTGTAACTAGAAAAAAATGTATCTCAGTAATGGCTAGGGATTTAATGCCATAGAACATTTTCAATTCCCTCAAATGCTTCTTCAGATAATCCTTCAGAGAGAATCACCTTAAAAGCATTGTATTGTTTTGACAGTCAAATATTAGTCTGATTACATTATTACCTACTTACATGTTACGATCTATTGGTCTTATGATGTAATATTCATGATATGATTTTGATTTTCACGAGTTAATGTTTTTGCAAAAGTAGCTTGTTTTAATGTATTAATTAAAGTTTGAAAGACGATTTAGGGGAAAATAGAGCAGTTTTTTTTCTCGTCTAATTTTTTTTTTTTTTTTTTACACGAAGAAGTGTTTACTGTATTTATTGTAAAAATATTCAATAAGATAGTCCAAACAACTGAATTTTTTTTTTACTAAAATGTCATTTGGGAGAATGCTTGGCAGGCTCCCAGGCCTATAAGTCACTACGTAAGGTTGTTTGGGGACTTGGTACCGAAAGAACAATGCTAATACGATTATTTTGTTAAGCTATTTCCTGTAAATATCTTATCTTTATTCCACAAAAAGTTGGTAAGTTGTTTGAATGTTGCAAAATATCTGCCATTTACTCCCACATAAATCCCAAGATATTTGGAATATTTCCAAAAGTGAATCACTAAAATTAAGAATAATCATTCTTTTACAATTCCCGTGAATATTATTTCATTTAATTAAATTGTAAAGGCTCAGTAGAGTAAAATAAGTCAATAACTTACTTCCGAGTTCTTCGCCTGGAACGGAACTGGCCACTTGCCTCGGGGGAAAAAAATCCGAGAAAATCGCTTTTGTTTCAGTTTTTTTTTTTTTCATAAAACAAGTGTTTTAGTGTAGTTAGCCTCTTCAAAACTTCGTTTCTCTTACTCAAGGCCAAAGAACACGTTATGGGAAAAAGGGGAAATGATTTTATGTCTATATGGCTGATAGAGACTCGCCATATTATGGCATATTTTATTCATTCTGGAGCATATAACACGTTTGTATGTTATTTATAGTGTTTATTATTTCATATTAGATCAATTATGATAGATAAATAAACCGTAGAGTTGATATTAGCGTAATAATGAAATAATTTCTGGTGCCTCTCTCCAGAGCGGAATCCCACTGACGTCAGCTAATGTTCCCAGACCTTTCCTGATTGGCTGCAAGTCTATGTATAAACTCCATCCACTCTCATATGATGCAAAAAAAAAAAATGGAAAAAAATTCCTAAAAAAATATACGGGCTGAGAGCAGGCGTGCTGCGCACATCGCCGTCACCATACATGATGTAAATGACTATAATTCCTTGATTCTTGTACCATTGTGTTGCCAATGAGTTAAGCAATTTTTCTATATGATTAACTCGTTCAAAAAGACGTCGATAGATGCGTCTCTCCTCTAGGGGACAGTATTACCTGGGAAGAGAGAAAGGAAAGTAAGCCATGCTTATGCATGACTTATGCTTATTTAATGATGTATTAAAGCCAAAGGGGCCAAGTATTTTTTTTGCTTATTTTACATCTTACAATATATAATGTCAGGGCACTCACTGTAAATGGCATTTGTTTATTAATATTTGCACTGAATTTCAAACAAGAACTTGTAAACAAGACACAACAGTGGTGGACGTGAGACTTCACCTGGAGGAATAATATTACGAATATAAAAGAATACTCGAGTGACACCTCCTTCATCTACCTCAAATGTATGCAAGACATCATTCATCATAAAGTTACAAATGAAGACAATGGATGAGGTCAGCAAACAAAGGAGACAGCAGAGGGCAGCAGAGACTAGCTCCTTAATACGAGCGTAAGAAATAAGGTAGATGAGCTAAGATTAATTGCAAGTGCAGGAACCATAGACATTATTGCTATAACAGAGACCTGGCTCATACAAGGCTATAAATTGTTCCACACTGAATGGGTCAGCTGGAAGGGTGGTGGAGTAGCGATGTATATCAGATATAATTTAAATTTTTGTGTTAGACAAGATATAAGAATAGAAGCACCAGCCATTGAATCTGTTTCGTTTCAGTTTCTCGAGGGCCGTCAAAAACTAATCTTGGGTGTGATTTACAGACCCGCAAACCTTGATAGGGGTGCAGCAAACTTCTATGGGACAAAATTCGTAAGGCATCTACATATGAAAATGTTGTGCTAATGGAAGATTTAACTTTAGACAAATTGACTGGAGCAATTTGACAGGAAATTTAGAGTCAAGCGACTTTCTTGATACGATTCTGGAATGCTTTTTAAAAGAGTTTGTGACAGAACCAACTAGAGGAAATAACCTGCTTGACTTGGTTCTTGCCAGCAAAGAATCACTAATTAATAATCTTGAGGTTAATGATGACCTTGGGAAAAGTGATCACCAATCACTCAGTTTTAATATATCATGGAATTACCCTAATAATGGCAATCAAGTCTGTCTCTGACTTCCGCTTGGCTGATTTCATGGGACTGAGAAATTACCTGGGTGGGCTGAACTGAAATGACCTTACTGTGGGTCAGGTAGGTGGTGATGGTTGCCAATATAATGCTTTCCAGAGCATAGTTCTAACTGCTCAGACAACTTATGTTCCAAATAGGGAAATCACATCAAACAAAATGATACTATATGATAAACAATAGTTTAAAAAAATCTCATTGGTCAAAGAGAGCAATATAGGTGAATGAAAAGGAGAGGGGCAGTTAAGAAATCAATATATTCAGTAAAAGAGAGAAATAAAAAAGGGAATAAGAAAAGCAAAGAGAGATTATGAGGTTAACGTTGCTAGTGATACGAGGACTAACCCAAAAGGATTCTTTCAGGTATTCAGAAGTAAGATTAGGGCCAAGATAGGCCCTCAAAAGTTACTCGGGTCAACTTACCGACAGTGGTAAGGAAATGTGTAGAATTTTTAACACTTACTTCCTCTCAGTTTTACACAGGAAGATACTAGCGATATTCCAGAAATAATAAATTATGTAAAACAGGATGATAATAAACTACGCACGATTAGGGTCACAAGTGCCATGGTCCTTAGACAAATAGATAAATTAAAACCTAACAAATCCCCAGGCCCTGATGAACTGTACACAAGGGTTCTAAAGGATTGTAAAGAGGATCTTTCAACCATTTGGCTAATCTTTCCAACATATCACTTCAGGCCGGGTCACCATTTGAGAAGACCGGGCCGGACATACCGGCGAACCTACAACAACAACAATCACTAAAACTGGCAAAGTAACAGATAAGTAGAAAATGGCAAATGTGATACGTATTTTCTTAGTAGGTGACAGATCCTTAGCTTCGAACTATAGACCAATGAGCCTAACCTCCATAATGGGAAAATTTATGAATTCAATAATTGCCGAAGCAATTCGTAGCCATCTTGAAAAGCATAAATAGATCAACGAATCTCAGCACGGCTATACAAAGGGCATTCCTGCCTTACGAATTTATTAACTTTTTTCATTAAGGTATTTGAGGAGATAGATCATTGTAATGACTATGATATTGTGTATATGGACTTCAGTAAGGCTTTTGATAGAGTTCCACATCAGAGACTATTGAGGAAAATTAAGGCACACGGAATAGGAGGAGAATTTTTTTCCTGGATAGAGGCATGGTTGACAGATAGGCAGCAGAGTTTGCATAAATGGGGAGAAATCAGAGTGGGGGCACGTCACAAGCGGTGTTCCGCAGGGGTCAGTGTTGAGCCCCTTGTTATTCACAAACTCCATAAACGACATTGATGAGGGAATAAACAGCGACATAAGCAAGTTTGCCGATGACACCATAATAGGCCGTAGAATTCATTCTGACGAGGACATCAGAGCACTTTAGGAAGATTTGAATAGACTGATGCAGTGGTCGGAGAAGTGGCAGATGCAGTTTAATACAGCCAAATGAAAATTTCTAAACATTGAACAGGAAAATAACCATGTCACATAAAAATTAAATAATGTAGATCTTAATATTACTGATTGCGAAAAGAATTTGGGGTTTTGGTTAGTAGTAATCTAAAACCAAGACAACAGTGCATAAGTGTTCGCAATAAAGTGAACAGAATCCTTGGCTCGTATCAAGAAGTATAAATAATAGAAGTCCTCAGGTTGTTCTTCATCTCTATATATCTTTGGTTAGGCCTCATTTAGATTATGCTGCTCAGTTTTGGTCACCGTATTACAGAATGGATGTAAATGGATCAGAAATCTTCCTATGAGGATAGACTGAGGGCCTTGAATCTGCCCTCTCTAGAAAGGCGTAGAATTATGGTGGATATGATTGAGGTGTATAAATGGAAAACAGGAATAAATGAAGGGATGTATATAGCGTGCTAAAAATATGTAGCCAAGACAGGACACGCAGCAATGGTTTTAAGTTGGAAAATTCAGATTCAGGAAGGATATAGGAAAGCATTGGTTTGGTAATAGAGTTATGGATGAGTGGAACAAACTCCCGGGACCCGTCATAGTAGCTAAAACGCTGCGTAGTTTTAAAAATAGGTTAGTTAAATACATGAGTGGGTGTGGTTGAGTGTGAGTTGGACGTGCTTAGCTTGTGCTACTAGGTCTGATGCCGTGTTCCTTAATTAAGTGATTGTGACCTGACCTGACTAGGTTGGATCATTAGCTTAATTTGGTACGAGACTTGGACCTGCTTCGCATGGACGAGTATTTCTGCCGCAGTGTTCCTTCTAGGGTTTATTTACAACTCAATTTAAGTGTATTTCCAACGAAACAGAAGCATTATCCTAGAACATCTGTCAATCAAATGTCAGAAAGTCTTAAGAACATTTAGCAGAAGGCAAAATAACTAAGTTTTAAGTGAGACAAGGTGTGCACAACGGAACCTGACGCCAAATACAGGTGACTGGAAGTACAAGGTGACTGGAAGTACAAGGTGACTGGAAGCACAAGGTGACTGGAAGAAACTAAGGTGACTGGAAGCACAAGGTGACTGGAAGCAACTAAGGTGACTGGAAGCACAAGGTGACTGGAAGCACAAGGTGACTGGAAGCACAAGGTGAGCCTAGTCACCAGGAAATGCTCGACAGGATCAACTTCTCGTGGTGATTCATGAAAACGCAATCAGTAATTCAGTAATGGGTTTTTCTTTCTGGAAAGTTTCAGGGTAGAGTATATTTTAATTATTTTAGGAGAAAACTCAGATATAGTTTGTGTACGGAATAAACTTATTTAAAGTATTTACCTCTTCAATACTTTGGAAAACTGTCGCTCTCTTCCTGACAGACATAAAGAGCACAAATAAATTTTAGACTTGTCGACGCTAATAATGCTCTTTTTGTTATGTTAGAGATCACAGACATCCTACTGACTGATCCTTTGCCTTCACAGAAGCAGTTTTTGAAGTATCTCTTCTACACAACTTTCCTAATATGAACCTTAATCGCTACATCATCTTTGCATATGTCTTCCTTTCTTATTACACTCTCAAATGCTCCCAAATTCACAACACTTTTTTTTTAACACATTTTCCTCCTCTCTCTTCCTCTTCTCTTCTCTTTTAAAGCATTTTCTTTGCCTATTTTTGTCTTGCTTAGGTGTGTTCTATCTTTTTTTTTCCCTGTGTTTTTGATCCCACCCTTGTGGGCTATTAGCTCTTCTGCATTGCTCTTTTTCTTGTCCTTAGACTTACTACACTTTTACTTCTACTATTACTACTCTACTGCTATTACTACAACTACCACTACTTCAGTTTCTACCTCCACTACCAGCATTGCCTCTACCACTGCTTCTACTCTTCTTCCTTCCTCTATTTGTCCCGTCTCTGTCTTCCTTTCCTATATATACTTCGTGTGTTAGTGTCACTGGTCATTGCTTAAAGTTGCACCAAAACGACGTCATAAACTTCTTTCTCTATGTGCCGGTTATTTATGTATATTTGTCGTGCCTAATAACCCGAACTTTCCCAATAGGATGATCTCCCTTCATTAACAATCATAATTTTTTTTTAGCAAACGTAATTTAAAAATCTCATCTAACCTAACTTAAATTCGAGTAATTTTGTTTTAACTAAACTCCGCTTTGTATTACCTGGAGTTTACACGGAGAGGTTCCGGGGTCAACGCCCCGCGGCCCGGTCTGTGACCAGGCTTCATGGTAGATCAGGGCCTGATCAACCAGGCTGTTACTGCTGACCGCACGCAGTCCAAAGTACGAAACACAACCTGGCTCGTCAGTTACCAACGTTAGGTGCCTCTCCAGTGCCTGCTTGAAGACAGCCAGGGGTCTAATTGGTAATCCCCCTTACGTATGCTGGGAGGCAGTTGAACAGTCTTGGGCCCTGACACTTATTGTGTCTCTTAACGTGCTAGTGGCACCCTGCTTTTCATTGGGGGGATGTTGCATCGTCTGCAGAGTTTTTGCAATATTCCTCCATTTTAGGTGCCTTAGGTTGAAATCCTCTGGAGTAAGATGTTCGAGGCAGGAGCTGGAAGATTTTCCAGACAGTGGTCAATTTTCAGAAGCTGTTCCTGGAATTGTTGGGACGTTGCATCCGGAGGCTTGTATACAACCACGATGACCAGGTTTTGATTCTCGATCTTTACTGCTAAAACCAACTGCATCATTTGAGGCATTTAGTAGTTTGAGGCATATAAGTGACTCTGTGATATCAGCCAACCCCTCCCTCTTTTGCCTGTTCACTCTGTCACATCTGTATAGGTTGTAGGCCGGGATCCATATTTCATTGTCCAAGGAATCCTTTAGTGGTTCTCTGTGAAAGCCGCAAACATTGCATTTGACTCTGTAAGCAGTCCACGGATGTAAGATAGTATGTTGTTCGTCGCTGGCTTTAGACCCTGTCTATTTGTATAGCATATTTGTATGTATTGCATAGTTCAGGTTATATTATTAATAATACTTAAAATAATTAGATCCCTTTTCTTTGGTGCCTCACTGTGTGCCCTCCGGAAAAATGATGGAGGAATCAGGCCCATTGCAGTGGGCAGCTGCACTCTTCGGCGCCTAGTCGCCAAGGCTGCAGTACGAATGGTGAGTCAAGATGCTGCCTCAATGTTGAAACTAACTCAGCTCGGTTTTGGTGTTCAACAAGGCTGTGAAGCAGCTGCCCATGCAGCACGAGTATACATCAACAACATGTCCAATGAAAAAGCCTTAATCAAATTGGACTTTGCCAATGCTTTCAACTCAGTAGGAAGGGATGCTGCTCTCCAAGCAGTTTCTAGACACTTCCTTTCCCTCTATCCCTTCATAGAATCTAAACTATTGTTTGGGAACCATGAAATTGATTCGTGTGAGGGTGTGCAACAGGGGACCCTCTCGCCCCTTTCTATTCTGTCTGGTCATCAAGGAAGTCACAGAAGCTCCTCCAGTGAAGTCAATATCTGGTTTTGGATGATGGTACCCTAGCTGGCACCACAGAATATCTCCTAGAGGACATTAGGAAAATTAAAGACATGGGAGAGAGCCTGGGCCTATCTTTAAACCCCACCAAATGTGAAATAGTTTCTACCAATCACAGATGATCCAGAACATTAGTGCTGTTGTACCAGGGGAACAGCCATTGATCCAACCAACAGCACTCTCCTGGTGCTCTCTTGGCCCTATGCCATCGATCTGGTCCTAGAAAAAACTCAGACCTCAGGACGATGGGGGGCAGGATGAAAGACATCGATACACATGATGCCTTCTACCTACTCACCAGGTGTCTGTCAATCCCAAAATTTACCTACTTCCTGAGATGTTCCCCAGCCTTCAGCAGTCCAAAACTCAAGGAATATGACCTCTCCTCAAGACCATGCTAGAGAGTGTATTGAATCTTTCCCTCGAAGATGGACAGTGGTTGCAAGCCTCACTTCCAGTCAGGCTTGGGGCTGGGAGTACACAAATCCTCCCAGATTGCCCTACCAGCTTTTCTATCCTCATCCATAGCATCAAATGAGTTAATATAACAAATTCTACTGGACAACCTCAGTGATTCAGCAAGAATACAGGACCCTAACTATGCCAGTGCCATCACTGAATGGGAGACTCTTGCTGCTCCAGCACCAAAACCTAGTGCAGAACTGGCCTACAAACAGTCAAGTTGGGATGGCCCCATCACTGAAAAGATGCTTGCCAACATACTTAGGGCTGTAACATCACACAGGAGACAGCCCGTCTCCTAGCTCTGAGTGCACATCACTCTGGGGACTTCCTCCAAATAGTTCCCATTTCGGCAATGGGAACACGCCTCGACCCTAAGACCCTCCATGTTGCCATGGCTCTGCACCTTGCTGCCCCAATTCACACGGAATATACGTGTATTTGCGGCGATGCACAAGCTGACCAATATCATAT
>WNWK01047229.1:0-14008 GCA_009830355.1 Cherax destructor | reverse complement strand
TGGCACCCGCTCGTTACAGGAGCGCACTTTGACACCTCGCCACGTACCATGACTCGCTGTTGTCTTCCTGACAGGTATTCCCTGATTCATTGTAGTGCCTTCCCTGTTATCCCAGCCTGATCCTGTAGCTTTTGCACTAATCTCTTGTGTGGAACTGTCTCAAATACCTTCTTACAGTCCAAGAAAATGCAATCTACTCACCTCTCTCTCTCTTGCCTTACTGCTGTCACCCTGACATAGAATTCCAGTAGGTTTGTGACGCAGGATTTCCCATCCCTGAAACCGTGTTGGCTGTCGTTGATAAGCTCGTTCCTTTCTAGGTGTTCCACCACTCTTCTCCTGATAATCTTCTCCATGACCTTGTATACTATACATGTCAGTGACACTGGTCTGTAGTTTAGTGCTTCGTGTCTATCCCCTTTTTTTAAAATTGGGACTACATTTGCTGTCTTTCATACTTCGGAGCTTGTGGAGATGGAGAACTTTATCCATGAAAGCAAAGAGGGAATGTATGAGAGTATAGTTATACCAATACTCTTGTATGGGTGTGAGACATGGGTTGTGAATGTTGCAACAAGGAGAAGGCTGGAGGCAGAGGAGATGTCATGTCTGAGGTTAATGTGTGGTGTGAATATAATGCAGAGAATCCGTAGTTTGGAGATTAGGAGGAGGTGTGGGATTACCAAAACTATTATCCAGAGAGCTGAGGAGGGGTTATTGAGATGGTTTGGACATATAGAGAGGATGGAACAAAATAGAATGACTTCGAGAGTGTATAAATCTGTAGTGGAGGAAGGCGGGGTAGGGTCGGCCTAGTATAGGTTGGAGGGAGGGGTAAAGGATCTTTTGTATGCGAGGGGGCTTGGACTTCCATCAAGCGTGTGTGAGCGTGTTAGATAGGAGCGAATGGAGACAAATGGTTTTTAGGACTTGACGTGCTGTTGGAATGTAGGCAAGGTAACATTAATGAAGAGTTTCAGGGAAACCGGCAGGCCGGACTTGATTCCTGGAGATGGGAAGTACAGTGCCGGCACTCTGAATTAGGGCAATTAGGGCGAATGCTACAGTTTCCGCGCGGAGTACGATAATAAATCGAAAAATATTGAAAATGAGTTTTGTTGACAAAAATAGTTTAAAATCTGGCAACATTTTGGTGAAAATCCCATTGAAATACGACGTTTCTAAAGCAAATTATAGCTATTTGAAACATATTATGTTACGACGCTCAACATAAAAAAAATCGTGACCGCGCGAGATGAATTATTTTTTTTTTTTTTTTTTTTATTCTTTTTCTGTCTAATTTTCTTTCTAATAGACTAAATTTACCACTCAACATCATTGAAAGTGTAGGCGGGGCTTATTGCAGAGGTGGGAGGAACCAAGTGGCTGGCAGCTAAGAACGGTAATTGCTTGATCAGCAGTTTGGCACTAGTAAGTAAGTTTACCTGGAGAGAATTCCAGGGGTCAACGCCCCCGCGGCCCTGTCTGTGACCAGGCCTCATGTTGGACCAGAGCCTGATCAACCAGGCTGTTACTGCTGGCCGTACGCAGTCCAATGTACGAACCACAGCCTGGCTGGTCAGGTACCAACTTTAGGTGCCTGTCCAGTGCCTGCTTGAAGACAGAAAGGGGTTTGTTGGTAATCCCCCTGATGTATGCTGGGAGGCAGTTGAACAATCTTGGGCCCTGACACTTATTGTGTTGTCCCTCAACGTGCTAGTGGCACCCTGCTCTTCATTGGGGGATGTTACATCGCCTGCCGAGTCTTTTGCTTTCGTAGGGAGTGATTTTCTTGTGCAAGTTTGGTACTAAGCCATCGAGAATTTTCCATGTGTATATAATAATGTATCTCTCCCGCCTGCTTTCTAGAGAGTACAGGTTTAGGAACTTCAAGCGTTCCCAGTAATTGAGGTAGTTTATCGCAGTTATGCGTGCCGTGAAGGCTCTCTGCACATTTTCAAGGTCAGCAATTTCACCCGCCTTGAAAGGTGCAGTTAGTGTCAGCAATATTCCAGCCTAGATAGAACAAGCGATCTGTAAAGTGTCAACATGGGCTTGGCATCCCTGGTTTTGAAGGTTCTCATTATCCATCCTGTCATTTTTCTAGCAGATGCAATTGCTACGGTGTTATGGTCCTTGAAGGTGAGATCCTTTGACATGATCACTCCCAGGTCTTTGACATTAGTTTTTCGCTCTATTGTGTGGTTTGAATTAGTTTTGTACTCCGATGAGATTTTAATTTCTTCACTTTTTCCGTATCTGAGTAATTGAAATTTCTCATCATTGAACTTCCTATTGTTTTCTGCAGCCCATTTAAAGATTTGGTTTATGTCTGCTTGGAGTCTTGCAGTGTCTTCAATGGTGGACACTGTCATACAGATTCGGGTGTCATCTGCAAAGGAAGACACAGCACTGTGGCTTATATCCCTGTCTATATCCGATATGAGGATGAGGAACTGGATGGGAGCAAGTACTGTGCCTTGTGGAACAGAGCTTTTCACAGTAGCTGCCTCAGACTTTACTCTGTTGACTACTACTCTTTGTGTTCTACTTGTTAGGAAATTATAGATCCATCTACCAACTTTTCCTGTTATTCCTTTATCACGCATTTTGTGTGCTATTACACCATGGTCACACTTGTCAAAGGCTTTTGCAAAGTCTGTGTATATAACATCTGCATTTTGTTTGTCTTCTAGGTTATCCAGGACCTTGTCGTAGTGGTCCAGTAGTTGGGACAGACAGGAGCGGCCTGCTCTAAACCCATGCTGCCCTGGGTTGTGCAATTGATGAGTATCAAGATGAATGGCGATCTTGCTTCTTAGAACCCTTTCAAAGATTTTTATGATATGGGACGTTAGCGCTATTGGTCTGTAGTTCTTTGCTATTGCTTTACTGCCCCCTTTGTGGAGTGGGGCTATGTCTGTTGTTTTTAGTAACTGCGGACGACTCCAGTGTCCATGCTCCCTCTCCATAGGATGTTAAAAGCACGTGATAGGGGCTTCTTGCAGTTCTTGATGAACACGGAGTTCCATGAGTCTGGGTCTGGAGCGGAGTGCATGGGCATATCATTTAAGAACATAAGAACATAAGAAAGAGGGAACACTGCAGCAGACCTACTGGCCCATGCGAGGCAGGTCCAAGTCTCCCACCGGCTTAAGCCAATGCCCCGACCCATCCAGGTCAGGTAACATTCACTTAAGGAAGGAGCACGGCATCTGACCTAGTAGCACAAGCTAGTCAGAACCAACTCACACCCACCCGCACCCACTCATATATTTATCTAGCCTATTTTTTAAAACTACACAACGTTTTAGCCTCTATAACTGTACTCGGGAGTTTGTTCCACTCATCGACAACTGTATTACCAAACCAATGCTTTCCTATATCCTTCCTGAATCTACCACTAGACACCGGCGTACCGCAGGGAAGTGTCCTTGGTCCCCTGCTCTTCCTCTTATACATCAATGATCTTCCCAATGTATCACAACACTTGAAACCAATACTCTTTGCTGACGATACAACTTATGTCATCTCCCACACAAACCTTGCCACGCTTAATACCATTGTTAACGACGAATTAATAAAAATATCAACATGGATGACTGCCAATAAACTTACACTCAACACTGATAAGACCTTCTATATTATGTTTGGCAACAGAACAGATGATCCACAATTAAACATTAAGATCAACTCTACACCTATTGCTAGACATAACGAGGGCAAGTTCCTGGGCCTTCACCTTGACAGCAGCCTGAAATTCAGCACCCATATCCAACACATAACAAAGAAAGTGTCCAAAACTGTGGGATTCTCTCTAAGATACGGTATTATGTACCACAATCAGCCCTACTCACACTATACTACTCACTCATCTATCCCTACCTCACATATGCCATTTGTGCATGGGGATCAACAGCAATTACCCACCTAAAGCCAATAATAACCCAACAAAAAGCCGCAGTAAGAATTATCACACAATCCAACGCTAGGCAGCACACCCCCACTCTTCAAAGACCTAAACCTACTCACTGTCCAGAACATCCATACTTACTACTCTGCTATCTACATTTATAGAACCATTAATTCCAACTTTAACCCTGAGCTAAAACACTTTCTTGACAGTTGTGACAGGACCCATAGACATAATACCAGACATAAACATCTCTTTGACATTCCCGTGTCCGACTAAATCTATACAAAAATTCAATGCGCATAAAAGGGCCTAAAATCTGGAACTCCTGCCTGAAAACTCTAGAACTGCAGACACAACCTCCATTTTCAAAAGCACCGTTAAAAACATCTTATCTCACTTACGCACCCAACCGGTAGTTAACCATACGAAAACTACTTTATCTTGCACATATCCACAGCAAAATACACTTATTGATATCTGTGATTCTCCTTAATTTGCACATTACTAACCACAGCAAAATACACTTATTGATATCTGTGATTCCCTTAATTTGCACAGTTCTAACCAAAATTCTAATACAACTATTGCTCCATAATACTTTAGCTAGTCATAACTTTGCCTAAGATACTCCAATATAGAAACTATATTATGCCAATATATCACCTTAATCATTAATATATAAACTAATTGCTAACTTTTTATACTAATTGTTAAATTCTCAATGTTTAAATTCCAGTACCTAAATTTTGTAAACCTAACCTTACAATCTGTATATCCATTGTATAGCTATTGAGTAAGACCTATCATAAGACTGCCTGAAAAGCCTAGGCATACCTAGGCATATTATTGGCCATCTTGTAATATCAACTTTAATGTATAACTATAAGTACCCCCCACCTTGTATTACATGAAATAAAGTATTTGAATTTGAATTTGATTTGAAACTTAAAGCCATTGCTGCGAGTCCTGTCAATACTAGATATTTTTAGCACGCCATTTACATCCCCTTTATTTATTCCTGTTTTCCATTTATACACCTCAATCATATCCCCCCTAATTCTACGCCTTTCTAGAGAGTGCAGATTCAGGGCCCTCAGTCTATCCTCATAGGCAAGATTTCTGATACATGGGATCAACTTAGTCATCCTCCTTTGTACGTTTTCCAGAGCATTTATATCCATTCTGTAATACGGTGACCAAAACTGTGCAGCATAATCTAGATGAGGCCTAACCAAGGATATATAGAGTTGAAGAACAACCTGAGGACTCCTATTATTTATGCTTCTTGATATGAAGCCAAGGATTCTGTTCGCTTTATTGCGAACACTTATGCACTGCTGTCTTGGTTTTAGATTACTGCTAACCAGAACTCCTAAATCCTTTTCGCATTCAGTAGTATTAAGATCTACATTATTTAGTTTATATGTGGCATGGTTATTGTCCTGTCCAATATTTAGAACTTTGCATTTATCTATATTAAACTGCATCTGCCACTTCTCCGACCACTGCATCAGTCTATTCAAATCTTCCTGGAGTGCTCTAATGTCCTCATTTGAATGAATTGGACGGCCTATTTTGGTGTCATCGGCAAACTTGCTTATGTCGCTATTTATTCCCTCATCTATGTCGTTTATGTAGATTGTGAACAACAGGGGGCCCAATACCGACCCCTGTGGAACACCGCTTGTGACGCTTCCCCACTCTGATTTCTCCCCATTTATGCAAACTCTCTGTTGCCTATTTGTCAACCATGCCTCTATCCAGGAAAAAATTTCTCCTCCTATTCCGTGTGCCTTAATTTTCCTCAATAGTCTCTGATGTGGGACTCTATCAAAAGCCTTACTGAAGTCCATATACACAATATCATATTCATTACCATGATCTACCTCCTCAAACACCTTAGTGAAAAAAGTTATTAAATTTGTAAGGCAGGAACGTCCTTTTGTAAAACCGTGCTGAGATTCGTTGATTAAATTATGCTTTTCAAGATGGCTGCGAATTGCCTCGGCAATTATTGATTCCATAAATTTTCCCACTATGGAGGTTAGGCTTATTGGTCTATAGTTCGAAGCTAAGGACCTGTCACCTGCTTTGAAAATAGGTATTACATTTGCCATTTTTCACTTATCTGGCACCATGCCAGTTTGCAGTGATATGTTGAAAAGATTAGCCAACTGTTTGCTTAGTTCCTTTAGAACCCTTGCATACAGTTCATCAGGGAATGGGGATTTGTTAGGTTTTAATTTATCTATTTGTCTAAGGACCATGTCACTTGTGACCCTAATCGTGCATAGTTTACTATCGTCCTGTTCTACATAATTTATTATTTCTGGAATATCGCTAGTATCTTCCTGTGTAAAAACTGAGAGGAAGTAAGTGTTAAACATTCTACACATTTCCTTATCACTGACGGTGAGCTGACCTGAGTAACTTTTGAGTGGGCCTATCTTGTCCCTAATCTTACTTCTGTATACCTGAAAAATCCTTTTGGGTTAGTCTTCGATTCTCTTGCAACTTTAACCTCATAGTCTCTTTTTGCTTTTCTTATTCCCTTTTTATTTCTATCTTTAACTGAATATATTGATTACTTAATTGCCCCTCTCCTCTTTTGATTTGCCTATATATGCCTCTCTTTTGACCATTGAGATGTTTTAATCTATTGTTCATCCATTTAGGATCATTTTTGTTTGATCTGATTTCCCTATTAGGAACATAAGTTGTCTGAGCAGCTAGAACTATTCTCTGGAAAACGTCATATTGGCAATCACCACCTACCTGACCCACTGTCAGGTCATTCCAGTTCAACCTACCCAGGTAATTTTTCAGTCCTATGAAATCAGCCAGACGGAAGTCAGGGACAGAGACTTGATTGCCATTATTAGGGTAATTCCATGATATATTAAAACTGAGTGATTTGTGATCACTTTCCCCAAGCTCATCATTAACCTCAAGATTATTAATTAGCGATTCCCTGCTGGTAAGAACCAAGTCTAGCAGGTTATTTCCTCTAGTTGCGTCTGTCAAGTTCTGTGGCACTCTCATAAAAATTCATTTAGGTCTTCGATTTTCAGTCTGGTTAGCGGCTCGCTAAAAACCGAGTCATACTGGGACTTAAGTAATTCACTCATTTCCTTGCTGTCATCTGTGTAGGACCCATCCCGTTTAAGTAGGGGCCCAATACTGGATGTTGTTCTCGACTTTGATTTTGCATAAGAAAAGAAATACTTTGGGTTTCTTTCAATTTCATTCATAACTTTTTGTTCTTCCCGCGTTTCTTGATTCCTGTAGGATTCCTTTAGTTTTAATTCGATGTTTGCTATTTGTCTGACTAGTGTCTCCCTACGTATTTCAGATATATTGGCCTCCTGTAGCTGCTCCGTTATTCTTTGCCTTCGCCTGTATAGGGAGCGCCTCTCTCTTTCTTTCTTTCCTCCTTTTCCTTAAGGGAATTTGCCTTGAGCAAACCTCTAGTGCCACAGAGTTAATTTGGTCTAGACATAGGTTAGGATCCGTGATGCTTAGGCAATCTTCCCAGTTTATATCATTTAGGACTTGGTTTACTTGGTCCCACCTTATGTTTTTGTTATTGAAGTTGAATTTGGAGAAGGCTCCCTCGCGGCTGATCACATTTTGTTGATCTGGGGCTCCCCCCATTCATGTCTGGACCTCTATTATGTTGTGATCTGAGTATATTGTTTTTGATATGATGACATTTCGTATCAGATCATCATTGTTGGTGAAGATGAGGTCCAGCGTAAGTTTATTCAGGTATACACAAATACATTTACATAGATTATCATACATAGCAGCATATGTGTAGAGAAACTAGGATAACCCAAAAAAGTAAGAGTGACTTATTTCCATTGAGGTCCGTTTAGTACCTTAATATTATACATTGTAGGATATATATGTTATTATATTATAAAGGATATATGTATACTAGGAATAAGGTAAAAAGAGTTATTTACATTTACATGTGTGTTAGCTAAAAAAATAAAAAATCAATCTCCTCCCTTTCAATAGGTACCTTTTGGCTCTCTTCTTGAACTGGCTCATGCTATGACTGGCTTTGACATGTGCAGGCAGTCTGTTCCATTCCTTTATTGCTGTACAATAAAAGGTGTTTGAAGCCTGGCCACTGACTGTGGGTACTACAAAGTTGTGCTCTCTCCCCCTAATACTATGACTGCTTTGGTTCCCAGCCTTGACAAAATTGGCATCAAGATATTCTGGACACTGTTTGTAAGCAATTTTATAAACTTGATTTAGCTTAAGTTGTTTTACTCTGTCTTCAATATTCAGCATATCCAATTGTTGTAATTCATCCTGGCCTACATGTGCTCTTGGGCCCAGGTCCAGGATGAATCTTACCATTTTGTTCTGGGGGATTTGCAGTTTATCTTTCAGTTTTTTGTCAAGGCAGAGTACCATGAAGAGCAAGCGTAGTCCATATGACATTGTATAAGGGCTAGACATAGGGTCCTGCGAGCCTCAGTAGGTAGACACTGTTGTTGTCTGTAGAGGAACTTCAGTCTGGCATTCGCTTTCTTTACTACACTGTTCCCTATTAATTCTTCTGACATGCATGGGTCAAAGGGGATTCCCAGATATTTTACTAAGGAAACTGAAGTGATCGATTCTCCATTACACCGGACATTAAAATTATTTACCCTTCTCAGTTTATATTTCGTGCCAAAGAGTATGGCTTCTGTTTTCCCGAGATGTAACGATAGTTTGCTGTCTATTAACCATTTGCTGCAGGACTCCAGTTCCAGTGTTAACACATTAGCTATATCTTGTGGGTCTTTACCTGACACTAACAGAGCACTGTCATCCGCATACAGTAGGAGTTTGCACTTGACACTGATGGGCATGTCATTTACATAACACAGGAATAATAAGGGACCCAGAATACTACCTTGGGGAACTCCACATGCTATAGGCAGTGGTTCTGATTCCGTTTTGTTGATTTTGACAATTTGTTTCCTGTTGCTAAGATAGGACTTAAACCAATCTTTGGAACCTATGCCGATAGCTTGAAGTTTCTTACATAATATATTGTGGTTGACAGTATCGAAGGCCTTTTGCAAGTCTAAAGTTACCATTCCTTTGAGGTTCCCTATAGACATTTCAGTTCTCATGTAATCCATCAGATTAATTAGGGAGGTGTCGGTTGAGTAAGATCTCCTAAAGCCTGATTGGTAACTATGGAGAATGTTGTTGTCACTAAGATACTTAACTACTTGACAGTACAACGCCCTCTCTAGAATTTTGGATACTACACTGAGTATACTAACAGGCCTATAGTTGCTGACATCAGACCTACTATTTTTCTTGAAGATAGGAGTAACTCTGGCCTCCTTGAACCCCTCTGGCACTGTATTAGTGGTGATGGACTAATTTATTATGTGAGCAATGGGGATTGTCAGTTCAGAGGCACCATCTTTTAGGAACTTAGACGGGATGTTATCTGGGCCGGTGCTCTTAGTTGGGTTTAACCTGCTTAGTTCTTTTTGCACGAAGTCATGAGATACACTTACTAGTCGACAACTCTTTGGAGTTACTCCTTTATTGGTATAGTATGTTTTCAATTTATCAGAGTTTGTGTTAAAGATATTTGATGCAGCTGGTAGTTTACTTACTAGTGTTGATGCGACAGTTGTGAAGTATGAATTAAAACAATTTGCCACTTTAGTTGTTTCATGGCATACCTCGTTATCGACATTTAGTATTATGTTAGATCTATCTACGAGTTTATGGCTATACCCCAACTGTTTGAGTTGTTGCCAGAGCTTTCTAGGGTTATTCTTGTACTCTTCGATTTTTGAGCAATAGTGCCTTGCCTTTGCGCCTTTTATAAGCCTCTGCACTCTGTTCCTCACCCTTTGGAATTCATTTAGCGCTGCAATATCCTGTCTATTTGCCTTAAATCTTTTTATCAACTGGTCTCTGAATTTCATATTATCTAATATCTCAGTAGTCATCCAGGGTTCAGTTCTTCGTTTAATCCTAACCTCTTTAACTGGTGCAATATTATCAAGGATGGCAGTGAACATTGTTTTGAATTTTTCCCAGGCATCATTTACGTCCGTGCAACTTGTTATCACTGACCAGTCACAATTGTGTAGCATATTTACCAGTGTTTATTTACTGTAGTTTCTAGTTAACCTAACTTTTATTGTCTTGTGTAGGCCTATCCGTTCCCTAGTGATTTTCCTGGTACAGTAAATAATGAAATGATCACTAAGGCCTGTGGTAATGACCCCTGACTGACTAATTTTCTCAGAGCTACAAAGTATGTGGTTAATTAGGGTGGCTGAGAACTGTGTGATCCGGGTTATATTCGCTGCCCAGCCTTTGCGGAGTGCGGGTGTGCTTGTTTTTGGTCCCTAGCGGTGGAGTTGAGAACTGGTAGTTTTCATCAACATGGTGGAGCGCTACAGACGACGTGTCAATACTGTCTGTATTGAAGTGTTGCAGGGCGCGATTTACCCAAGCAATGCAGATGTTCTCCTCCCAGCTGTTTTGAGGGATTCTTTAAGGATATCCAATGAAGAATTATTTGGAATATCTCTCAACGGTTCGTCGAGGATTTTTGTCAAGTTTGCAGTGGCCAGCGCATATGAGCGAGTGGTTGAAACGTATCAGGAGAAGAGGATTGTCGTCAACACGGGATTAGAGGTACGGCTTCGAGATGTGTCCCAGTACTACACTTATATACGAATTCGAAACGTGCCGTTCGAAGCGTTGGATGTTGATGTGCGAAACGTCTTCAGTCAATTTGGTGACGTCCATGCTGCAACGGTTGGACGGTGGGCACAGGGGACTTATGCCGGGCTGCCAGAAGGTTCATTTTCTTTGAAAATGACGCTCAAACGTCAGATACCTTCTTACGTCATGATGGATGAGTTCCGGCAGCAAGTCTATGTGACTTACGCAGGCCAAGTTCGAACATGTCGTCTGTGTGGATTACCTGGACATGTGGCGGCGGCATGTGATCGTCGGATGGGCCATCAGAGACATGGCGCTGCTGATGGTATGAGGAAGGATGACGTGGTGGTCGTGGATGCTATGGATGAGTCGCCACGGGAGAATATGAGCGTGGTGCCAAGTGGACAATGGAGTGAAATTGTTGATAAGGAGGATGAGCGGGTACTAACGTTGTCACAGGTGACCCAGGATGGTGAGACAGCGGAGACGGAGGAAGTGGCTCTGCCGGAAGGTGTGAACTTGGTTTTGTCTGAGCCGCTTTTGGAGGATTTTCCACTGTTGTTGGACAGTCCTGTGTGTGAGGGCACACAGCATGGTGTGGTGGACTCAGGATCAGATGTGAGGAGAGACGAGAGTGAGACGAGTGTGATGGGCGTCTCAGAGAGTGGGCCTTGCCTTCAGGTCCAGGAGGTTGGTGTAGAAGTGCACAGGGGAGAGGATTGTGAGGCTATGGAGGCTACAGGGGACTCAAGGAAAAGGCCTAGTGGTCTAGTTGAGGACGATGTCCTAACACCTAGGCAACAGGTGTGCAAGCAGGCCTGGGTGGAGGTGGCAAAAGGGGGATGGGGGAGTGTCAAGGGTAGAGAGGGAGGGAGGGACAGGAAAGCAGACAGGCAAGTACTGGGAGTGTCAGTAGAGGAAGAGAGCATTAGTAAGGGAAAGTCGGCAGTGACGAGGAAGTTGAAAAGTAGAGGAAAGCCCCCTGCGTACTTTTCAGGTGTTTAACGATGAATGTAAATGGCCTCCGAGCGGAGGTCAAACGTAAATGGGTAGAGGTGACATTAAGACGTTTAAATGTGGATGTGTGTATATTGCAAGAGCATAATTATAGGATGGGGAGAGATTTGACGTTAAGTGGGTTTACAGTTTATGCGGGTAGTGCGCTGGTAGTTTCAAGGGAGGGGTGGCTATAGGAATACGTGTGACCAGTCCCTTTCGGTTGTTGGCATGGGAAGAGGGGAGGGGAGGGTGGTAAGGGTTGAGGGTTTATGGTGGAATGTCAGAGTGTGTATAGTGGGAGTTTATATGCCGGCTATAAGTTGTAGAAAAACTAAGGAAGAATTTGTGAGAGAGGAGTTGATATATTTCTTACGTGGGTTACCGGTTGTGACTATTATCGCAGGGGATTGGAATTGTGTGATCAGGAAGAGGGATGTGGAACCGAGAGGGGCGGGGTGTGAGTTGGGGGTTTTGCATGATGTTTTGGGTGCGGCAGTTGAAGGATATACAGAATGAGAGATTCCAGGCTATCAGAGTGAGGGCAGGTATTGAGGATGTGCTGTGGGGGGACAAACCGTCTTTGACTGTCTTGCGTGGTTTTCGAAAGAGGAGGCAGGGTATGACGATGACGTCATTGAAGGTGCACGAGGAGTTGGGGGGGTATATGGAGGGACAGGTACTGCGGTCGACAGCGTTGTACAAAATGCTGCGGCTCGGGTCATGCTGGGGGCTCCGGGCTGGACAAACACAGTGACTCTGAACAGAGAGGCCCAACTGCAGCCAATAAGTGACAGGATCGCCCTTGTTGCTGCCAGGAGGTTGGCCAAGGGATGCGACCGGCCAGTCGATGGGTACACCGTGCCACCGCCATGGGCACCAGGACCTGTCGTAATCCACCTTGCAAACCTGCCAGCCAGCAAGCGTCACTGTCCACAGCACGTGCTGCAGCGGTGGGCAGCTGCAAGCATTGCTGCAGCGGAGCATCCCGGGTGTGCAGTGTACTACACTGATGGATCAAGAGACCCCGAGGCCAGCCGCACGGGTTCCGGGATATATCACTCCTCCCTAACGGCGGCTGGCGCCTCCCAGACCACTGCAGCATCCTACAGGCAGAACTCCACGCCATCCAGAGGGCCATCCAACATGCGCTCCTGAACACCACCAACCTCCAGTCATCCACGTCGACTCCAGGGCGGCGATACAGGCCATCATGCATAGGGAGCCCAAGGATAACATCCGGCTCCTCACCGCCATCAGAAGAGACCTACATTCACTTGACGAGCAGGGCCGGCAAGCAACAATCAATTGGATACCAAGCCACATCGACCTTGCTGGGAATGATGCGGCGGATGGGGCGGCTAAGTCTGCCACACTTGCGGCCCAACCTGCGACTACAATTGCCATTAGCCACAGGCAGGTGCACCTGGGGGCAGCTTCGGCAGCCAGACGCCCACTACAAGCACCGGGAGCATCTCGGAGCCAGCACTGGTATGACAGAGCGACACGTAGGGAGCCCCCACCAAACATGAGGAAACTGAACAGGGAGCTGCAAGTCAGCGTCCACCGCCTGCGCCTCGGCTACCCTACTGCAAAGCGCCTCATCGAACGCATGAGTGAGGAGCTTTGCCACCACTGCGACCGGATGGTTCCAAAGCCTCTAGTTCACTACATGCTTGACTGTCCTGCGACGACGTCCATCCGCCGCAGGCACTTCCCGATGGCACCTGGGGATCTGACCCGCGAGGACAAAGCAGCCCGACTGGTTTACCTGGCCACCCATGATTTGGAGACACTGCTCCCAGTCCTAGCCACCCACCCGCCCCCTCGATGACGACGCCGGAGAACCCCGACGACGACAAAGACTACCCACTACAGCTATTCTTTCTCTCACTTCCTTCTTTCTTATCCCCCATCCTTCTTCTTCCTATGTAGGTAGAACCACAGCCTGAAGTACCAAGATCTGCTGATGAAGATGCGACGTCAGAAGACACTCCCCATCATGGGGAGCCACAGCAAGAAAGAAAGAATAAGATGACACCCTCTACCCAGGGGGCCAATGCCGGGTCACCATTTGGAGAAGACCCGGGCCGGATGTACCGGCGAACATACAACAACAACAACAGAGGGTATGAGCGGGTTTGTGGATGTTTGGTTTCGGCGGTATCTAGACCTGAGGTTGGAGGAGGTGGAGGCGAAAGAGGAAGTTTTGGAGGGTATACAGGTAGGGATTAGTGAGGAGGAGAGGAAAGGTATGGAGGGTAGTATAACTGAGGAGGAAGTGTGGTTCGCAGTAAAGGGGATGCAGATGGGTAAAGCGCCGGGAGTCCATGGCTTACCTAGTGATTTTTATGTTCATCATTGGGGAGTGTTGAAGGAATGTTT
>WNWK01047228.1:0-14008 GCA_009830355.1 Cherax destructor | reverse complement strand
CCCAAAACCCGGGCGAGGTATGAGTCATACAATGTCATACCAGGGCGAAGTATGAGTCATGCTACAGGCTACCAGGGGGGGATGAGTCTCCACGGGATACCGGGGGCGAGGTATGAGTCATAATACATGTCATACCACGGGCGGGGTATGAGTCATAATATGTCATACCACGGGCGAGGATGATATACTACATGGCATACCACGGGCGGGTTGAGTCACCCCAATTTGTCATACCACGGGCGAGGTATGAGTCATACAATATGGCATACCAGGGCGGGGGGGGAGTCATACCATGGCATACCACGGGGGGGTTGAGTCATACTACAGCATCCACGGGCGAGGTATGAGTCATACCACATGTCATACGACGGGCGAGGTATGAGTCATCTACATGGCATACCACGGGCGAGGTATGAGTCATACTACATGGCATACCACGGGCGGAGGTGAGTCATACTACAGGCATACCACGGGCGGGGATGAGTCATACTACATGTCATACCACGGGAGGGTATGAGTCATACTACATGTCATACCACGGGCGAGGTATGAGTCATACTACATGGCATACCACGGGGATGAGTCATAAGAACATAAGAACATAAGAAAGAAGGAACACTGCAGCAGGCCTACTGCCCATGGGGAGGCAGGTCCAAGTTCCCCACCGGCTAAGCCAATGCCCGACCCAGCCAGGTCAGGTTACATTCACTTAAGGAAGGAGCACGGCATCTGACCTAGTAGCACAAACTAGTCAGGTACAACTCACACCCACCCGCACCCACTCATATTTTATCTAGCCTTTTTTTTAAAACTACAACGTTTTAGTTTTCTATAACTGTACTGGGAGTTTGTTCCACCCATCGACAACTCTATTACCAAACCAATGCTTTCCTATATCCCTTCTGAATCTGAATTTATCCAACTTAAAGCCATTGCTGCGAGTCCTGTCAATACAAAATATTTTTAGCACGCTATTTACATCCCCTTTATTTATTCCTGTTTTCCATTTATATACCTCAATCATATCCCCTAATTCTACGCCTTTCTAGGGGTGCAGATTCAGGGCCCTCAGTCTATCCTCATAGGGAAGATTTCGATACATGGAATCAACTTAGTCATCCTCCTTTGTACATTTTCCAGAGCATTTATATCCATTCTGTAATACGGTGACCAAAAACTGTGCAGCATAATCTAGATGAGGCCTAACCAAGGATATAGAGTTGAAGAACAACCTGAGGACTCCTATTATTTATGCTTCTTGATATGAAGCCAAGGATTCTGTTTGCTTTATTCGAACACTTATGCACTGCTGTCTTGGTTTTAGATTACTGCTAACCAGAACTCCTAAACCTTTTCGCAATCAGTAGTATTAAGATCTACATTATTTATTTATGTGGCATGGTTATTGTCCTGCCCAATATTTAGAACTTTGCATTTATTTTATATTAAACTGCATCTGCCACTTCTCCGACCACTGCATCAGTCTATTCAAATCTTCCTGTAGTGCTCTAATGTCCTCATTTGAAATGAATTGGACGGCCTATTTTGGTGTCATCGGCAAACTTGCTTATGTCGCTATTTATTCCCTCATCTATGTCGTTTATGTAGATTTGGGAAAAAAAGGGCCCAATACGACCCCCGTTGAACACCACTTGTGACGCTTCCCCACTTGATTTCTCCCCATTTATGCAAACCCCTGCTGCCTATTTGTCAACCATGCCTCTATCCAGGAAAAATTTTCCCCCTATTCCGTGTGCCTTAATTTTCCTCAATAGTCTCTGATGGGACTCATCAAAAGCCTTACTGAAGTCCATATACACAATATCATATTCATTACCATGATCTACCTCCTCAAATACCTTAGTGAAAAAAATTATTAAATTTGTAAGGCAGGAACGCCCTTTTGTAAAAACCGTGTTTAGATTCGTTGATTAATTTATGCTTTTCAAGATGGCTGCGAATTGCCCGGCAATTATTGATTCCATAAATTTTCCCACTGGAGGTTAGGCTTATTGGTCTATAGTTCGAAGTAAGGACCTGTCTCCGCTTTGAAAATAGGTATTACATTTGCAATTTTCCACTTATCTGGCACCATGCCAGTTTGCAGTGATATGTTGAAAAGATTAGCCATAGGTTTGCTAAGCTCCTTTTACATTCCTTTAGAACCCTTGCATACAGTTCATCAGGGCCTGGGGGTTTGTTAGGTTTTAATTTATTTATTTGACTAAGGACCATGTCACTTGTGACCCTGATCGTGCATAGTTTACTATCGTCCTGGTCTACATAATTTATTATTTCTGGAATATCGCTAGTATCTTGCTGTGTAAAAACTGAGAGGAAGTAAGTGTTAAAAATTCTACACATTTCCTTATCACTGACGGTGAGCTGACCTGAGTAACTTTTGAGTGGGCATACTACATGGCATACCACGGGCGGGGTATGAGTCATACTACATATTATACCACGGGCGGGGTATGAGTCATACTACATGTCATACCACGGGCGAGGTATGAGTCATACTACATGTCATACCACGGGCGAGGTATGAGTCATACTACATGTCATACCACGGGCGAGGTATGAGTCATACTACATGTCATACCACGGGCGGGGTATGAGTCATACTACATGTCATACCACGGGCGAGTATGAGTCATACTACATGGCATACCACGGGCGAGGTATGAGTCATACTACATGGCATACCACGGGCGAGGTATGAGTCATACTACATGGCATACCACGGGCGGGGTATGAGTCATACTACATGTCATACCACGGGCGAGGTAGGAGTCATACTACATGGCATACCACGGGCGAGGTATGAGTCATACTACTGTCATACCACGGGCGAAGTATGAGTCATAATACATGGCATACCACGGGCGAGGTATGAGTCATACTACATGTCATACCACGGACGAGGTATGAGTCATACTACATGTCATACCACGGGCGAGGTATGAGTCATACTACATGGCATACCACGGGCGAGGTATGAGTCATACTACATGTCATACCACGGGCGAGGTATGAGTCATACTACATGGCATACCACGGGCGGGGTATGAGTCATACCACATGTCATACCACGGGCGAGGTATGAGTCATAATACATGGCATACCACGCATACCCCAATGAAAAGCATGGGCGCCATTAGCACGATAAGACACAACATAATAAGTGTCAGGGGCACAAGACTGTTCAACTGCCTCCCAGCGTACATAATGGAGATCACCAATAGACCCCTGGCTGTCTTCAAGAAGGTGCTGGACAGGAACCTAAAGTCAGTACCTGACCAGCCGGGCTGTGGTTCGTACGTCGGTTTGCGTGCTGCCAGCAGTAACAGCCTGGTTGATTAGACCCTGATCGACCAGGAGGTCTGGTCACAGACCGAGCCGCGGGGCGTTGATCCCGAAACCCTCTCCAGGTATAATCCAGGACTCAAGTCCGGCTAACCGGTTTCTCTGAATCCCTTCATAAATGTTACCTTGCTGACATTCAGAGTGTAGACTAATATGAGCAAAGAACTTCACCATACATAACACATGGTGACTTGCAACACTGTGGCAGTGTGTTGCATCAGTCATGGTGACTTGCAACACTGTGCAGTGTGTTGTATCAGTCAAGGTGACTTACAACACTGTGGCAGTGTGTTGCATCAGTCATGGTGACTTACAACACTGTGGCAGTGTGTTGCATCAGTCATGGTGACTTACAACACTGTGGCAGTGTGTTGCATCAGTCATGGTGACTTACAACACTGTGGCAGTGTGTTGCATCAGTCATGGTGACTTACAACACTGTGGCAGTGTGTTCCATCAGTCATGGTGACTTGCAACACTGTGCAGTGTGTTGCATCAGTCATGGTGACTTGCAAACACTGTGGCAGTGTGTTGCATCAGTCATGGTGACTTATAACACTGTGGCAGTGTGTTGCATCAGTCATGGTGACTACAACACTGTGGCAGTGTGTTGCATCAGTCATGGTGACTTACAACACTTTGGCAGTTGTTTCATCAGTCATGGTGACTTACAACACTGTGGCAGTATGTTGCATCAGTCATGGTGACTTACAACACTGTGCAGTGTGTTGCATCAGTCATGGTGACTTGCAAACACTGTGCAGTGTGTTGCATCAATCATGGTGACTTACAACACTGTGCAGTGTGTTGCATCAGTCATGGTGACTTACAACACTGTGCAGTGTGTTGCATCAGTCATGGTGACTTACAACACTGTGCAGTGTGTTGCATAACTCATGGTGACTTATAACACTGGGTAGTGTATTGCATCAGTCATGGTGACTTACAACACTGTGCAGTGTGTTGCATCATCATGGTGACTTACAACACTGTGGCAGTGTATTGCATCATCATGGTGACTTATAACACTGTGGGAGTGTGTTGCATCAGTCATGGTGACTTACAACACTGTGCAGTGTGTTGCATCATCATGGTGACTTGCAACACTGTGCAGTGTGTTGCATCAGTCATGGTGATTTAAACACTGTGGCAGTGTGTTGCATCAGTCATGGTGACTACAACACTGTGGCAGTGTGTTGCATCAGTCATGGTGACTTACAACACTGTGCAGTGTGTTGCATCAGTCATGGTGACTTACAACACTGTGCAGTGTGTTGCATCAGTCATGGTGACTTACAACACTGTGCAGTGTGTTGCATCAGTCATGGTGACTTACAACACTGTGCAGTGTGTTGCATCAGTCATGGTGACTTACAACACTGTGCAGTGTGTTGCATCAGTCATGGTGACTTACAACACTGTGCAGTGTGTTGCATCAGTCATGGTGACTTACAACACTGTGCAGTGTGTTGCATCAGTCATGGTGACTTACAACACTGTGCAGTGTGTTGCATCAGTCATGGTGACTTACAACACTGTGCAGTGTGTTGCATCAGTCATGGTGACTTGCAACACTGTGCAGTGTGTTGCATCAGTCATGGTGACTTGCAACACTGTGCAGTGTGTTGCATCAGTCATGGTGACTTGCAACACTGTGCAGTGTGTTGCATCAGTCATGGTGACTTGCAACACTGTGCAGTGTGTTGCATCAGTCATGGTGACTTGCAACACTGTGCAGTGTGTTGCATTAGTTGTACTGGCTAACAACAGTGTGTACCTGAATTGATGGAATAATGTTGCTTAAATATACTAAGCATGCAACACATGCACAAATAATATACACATACAACATGTATACACACGGTATAGTGACACTGACACCCACGTAACTTAACTGATCCACCTGACACACTGAGAGTCGAAGGATACATGATACATACATGTACACTACTGAATCCATCACCCAGCACACAGGAGGAGTGCAACTGTCGAGTGCAGCAGCAGCAGCAGCAGCACACAGGAGTGCAACGACGAGGTAGCAGCCGCAGCAGCAGCACTCACAGCAAGAGGCATTCTTGAGCTTCCCAGCACTCGGGCCTCGGCCCAAAGCTGGGGTGTGGCTCAAAAGGATCCTGTAGTGCTTGCTGCCTTTGCACCTCCTGACATCGTCCGCTGCTATGCACCTGCCACACCCTTCGAGCCCAGTGTGGGCGGGGTTTGTGGCAGCCCAAGGTGCCTAGCTTCTCCTAAAGCCCCGTGGGGCGGGGAATGGGGCTAGGCCTTAGGACAGTTGGTCGCAGAAGACGAGGAGATACTTGTACCTCCTCCCATGGCAGACATTGGTCTGAGACACTCCTCGACAGGAGGCAAGGCCGGGCCACCTCTTGAAAGAGGCCTGGGCCTGGTGATTATACCAGCGAATCTACAAGAGAACATCACCCAGCAAGTCTTGTCAACATGTGCTGGCACGGAGAGGTGAATGAAATACTTTACTCTAGTAGAAGTAATAGTAGTAGAAATTGTTTGCATCCTTGCCACATAACTCATTACGATTGTAGCCAGATATATACATGTAAATAGTTCATTATCACTGTAACTTGCTTAGTTATCAAAACTTTGAGGCCCAGTCCCTGGACCCATTATGTGTGTCTGTAATCTATTGACTTAACCAATAGATTATGCAACCCATACTCAAACCATGGGTATGGGGTGCATAATATGATATTAAACGACTAATGGAGAGATGTAGAATTTGTAGGATTTATGAATAATGTACCAATAAAAAGGGAGAAATAAAGAAGATAGTGGTGAAGGACTAGAGTTATCTTGCCTATACAAGACACGCAGCAACGCCCTCGCTCAATAAGTCATGATTTAGAAAGGATAGATTGAAGCACTGGTCTGAGGAGAGAGTGAAGCACTGGTCTGAGGAGAGAGTGAAGCACTGGTCTGAGAGAGAGTGAAGCACTGGTCTGAGGAGAGAGGAAGCACTGGTCTGAGGAGAGAGTGAAGCACTGGTCTGAGGAGAGAGTGAAGCACTGGTCTGAGGAGAGAGTGAAGCACTGGTCTGAGGAGAGAGTGAAGCACTGGTCTGAGGAGAGAGTGAAGCACTGGTCTGAGGAGAGGAAGACTGGTCTGAGAAGTGGCACTGGTCTGAGGAGAGAGTGAAGCACTGGTCTGAGGAGAGAGTGAAGCACTGGTCTGAGGAGAGAGTGAAGCACTGGTCTGAGGAGAGAGTGAAGCACTGGTCTGAGGAGAGAGTGAAGCACTGGTCTGAGGAGAGTGAAGCACTGGTCTGAGGAGAGTGTGAAGCACTGGTCTGAGGAGAGAGTGAAGCACTGGTCTGAGGAGAGAGTGAAGCACTGGTCTGAGGAGAGAGTGAAGCACTGGTCTGAGGAGAGAGTGAAGCACTGGTCTGAGGAGAGAGTGAAGCACTGGTCTGAGGGAGAGTGAAGCACTGGTCTGAGGAGAAGAGAGTATCAGCAGGTGAAGATGTCAATCAGAGTTCAAGAAATTCAGTATTATTTTATCCACAGTGGCATACTACAAATAATTCTTGAGAAAGGAAAAACATATCGTGACTTTGCGTCTTGTAAATACAACAGAAGAGGTGTATGTCCCAGTGTATATATAATATAATATAATAATATAATATATAATATAGTTTATTTAAACATGATACATAGTTGTACAAGGAATTATAGCAGTGGAGAGTACATACCCCTTGTATGCAGAGTTTCCGCTGATCCGTGAACTAGTGATTGTCGTGTTATTGTCTGGCGGTGAGAACATTACTTACAGTCTTAATGACCCTAGTGAAGTCCATAATTATATAATTAGGTGAGTACCAATAGATAGCCTCCACCACGTCTTGCGCTGAATGCTCCCACATGGGTTTATCCCTTAACATAAATTAAACATGTGATAAATGATTTAAAACCGACAAGTTGAAGATTGAGACACTTATGCAACATATGGGAAGCTTTATTAAGGAAACGTTTCGCCACACAGTGGGTTCATCAGTCCAATACAAAGTAGCTCATTCGCTGCCCGACCTTGGTCGCAAGCAGGTGTGCTGGCAAGGGTCTCTGGTGGACAGTGGCCACAACCTTTAGTTTCAAAATGGCGGCGACGTACCAGAGGCGGATAAACACTGTGTGTATTGAAGTGCTGGTTGGAGCTATCTACCCGTCCAATGCAGAAGTATTATTGCCTGCCATACTTCGAGACGCTTATGGAATACCCACAGAAGATTTATATGGCATATCGCTAAATGGAGCCACTAGGGTATTTGTGAAATTTGTGACCAGTGGAGCATATGAACGAGTATTTGACGCTTACCAGGAAAAGCGAATGGTCGTTAGTGAAGGCTTGGAGGTGAGGTTACGGGACGTTTCGGCTACGTATGTTTGGATCAGAATACGTAATTTGCCATTTGAGGCCGATGCAGTTGATGTGAAGAGGGTCTTTCAGGCATATGGTGTGATACATGCCGCTAACATCGAGAGGTGGACCCAGGGGGCCTATGCTGGTATGCCGGAAGGGTCGTTCAGTCTCAAGATGACATTGAGGAGACCAATACCATCATATGTTCTCCTGCCGGACTTCCGTACGCAAGTCTATGTTATGTACGTGGGGCAGGTGCGAACGTGTAGGCTATGGGCAGCCGGGGCATATGGCTATGGCGTGTGAACGACGGGGGCCACCAACACAGTGACAACATGGTGCCACGATGCAGGAACAAGGGAAGGCGACATTGATGGATGAGGACGTACATCAACAGGAGCCAGCAGCTAAGGGTGAGCTGATTAGTACTGGCAAGTGGAGTGACGTCGTGGAGGAAGAGGCGGAGGTGGTTGTATCACTACCACCGGTGATGCAGCCAGATGAGGACCGTGGCTCCCTGGATCGTGAGGTGCGGGGAGAGGATGACATATTCGTTAACTTATCTGGACCTCTCTTGGAAGATTTGCAGAGGATGCTACATAGCCCGGCGCCGGTGGCGGTACCTTACCGGAGATGGTGGCAAGGCCGGGTGAAGTGCTGAATGGGTGTGTAAGTAAGGAGGCAGGTGATGGTATGGATGATCAGGTGCAGGTGTGTGTGGTTGAGGCAGAGGTACATAGGGGCGTGTCGGATGTGAATGGTGAGGAAGCAGGTGAGGTCATGGAGGTAGCGGAGGGATCCCGCAAGAGATCCAGTGGATCAGTGGAGGAAAACGTGTTGATGCCAGCTCAGAAATCTGGCAAGAAAGTATGGGCGGATGTGGCTAAAGGCGGGAAAGGCGGGGTTAAGGGTAAAGTCACGGGCGGAGAGGGAGGGGGTTATGGTGGGGGAGGACTAGTGATGAAGCTAGGTGGGTCTAGATTGGTGAAGCATCGTGAGAAGCCTCCAATGAAACCTTCAAGTGTCTCTGTATGAACGTTAAGGGCCTTCGGGCAGAAGTTAAACGGTTATGGGTGGAAGCAACTTTAAGGAGAGAGGGGATTGACGTATGCATCTTACAGGAACACAATTTTAAGTGTGGTAGGGAATTGTTGCTAAAGGGTTATAATTTATACACAGGGAGTACATTGAATCTCAAGGGTGGGGTGTTGGTGGGCATTAGGGAGACCAGCCCTTTTAGTATGAGGTCTTGGGAGGAGGTGGGGGATGGGAGGATTGTGAGGGTTGATGGGGTATGGGGAGACATACCTGTTAGTTTTATTGGGGTTTATATGCCTGCTACCAATGTAAGGAGTGTGAAGGACGCTTGTGTGTGATTTTTTAGTTTATGCCTTAAGGGGCTTGCCTGAGGTGGTAATAATAGCTGGTGATTGGAACTGTATTATTCAGAAGCGTGATGTAGAGCCTCGAGGCTCGGGATGTGAACTTGCAGTTTTGAGGGATGTGTTGGGGGCGGTGGGAGTCAAGGATGTGGTTGTGGGAAGGGATGCATACATTTTTTAGGAGAGGATATGCGTCAGGTATAAGTGTAGGAGATGTGCATCTTCTCGATGTTGGGTTCTCTGGTCACCATGGTGTAGTGGCGGTGTTGAGCTGGGATGGGGCTGTCAAGATATATCCAGGTCATTGGAAATTGAATGTTCGTTTGTTACAGAGGGATGGGGATAGGGATGCTTTTGCAGACTGGTGGGGGAGGGTGTGGGGAAGGGGCAGAGGGATAAGGGATGAGGTGAGGTGGTGGTCTTCACAGGCGAAGGAGGCGGTGAGGGATTATTATCGGAGGGCCAGGGTGGAGGAGGCGGGTTATAAGTATGGTTTGCAACGTTACTTAGAAAGTCAGCTTAGGTCTTGTTATGTAGGGGGAGGAGGGGGGAATCAGGCAGAAACTAGTATGCTACGTGGGAGGTTAAGGGACATACAAAATGATAGATTCCATGCGGTCAGGGTCAGGTGTCAATTGGACGAGGTTTTATGGGGTGATAGGCCTTTGGGCACTATTTTGAGGAGGTTTAGGAAAAGGAGGAAGGGTATGATTAACTCGTCATTGAAGGTTGAAGAAGACCTGGGAGGGTATCAGAAAGGGCAGGTGTTAAGTACAACTGATGGCATGTGTGGGTATGCGGGATGTTGGTTTCAGCAAAAGTTTAGGAGAGTGGTTGGGAGTGAGGCAAGTCGAAGGATCATTTTGGAGTGGGTACAGGAACGTCTGGGGGAGGATAGGAAGGGGTTAGGAGGACGTATATCAGAGGCGGAAGTATGGCAGGCGGTGCAGGGATTAAGGTTAGGAAAGGCACCTGGGGTGGATGGCTTACCGGGAGATTTTTATGTGTTACATTGGGAGGTGTTAAAGGATGTTTTAGTGCAGATCTTTAATCAAATAAAGGATAGGGGATATATGGAGGAAGAGCATAGGACAGGGGTGGTAGTGATGGTACCGAAGGGGAAGGAAGGTGATAGGATGAAGGGCTATAGAGCTATAACGTTATGCTCGGATTATAAGATCTTTGCGAAAATACTGGCGAATCGAATAAAGAGGGTGTTGGAGAAGGTTTTAGATGATGGGCAACATGGTGTGCCGGGGCGAAGCATAAGGACTGGGCATAGGAGGATTAGGGAGTTTGTGGATAACAAGAGGGGAGGAGGGGTGCTAGGTTTAGATTGGGAGACTGCATACCATAGCATAGATAGGGATTTTTTGTTTGGGGTTTTGTTGGGGTTGGGGTTTGGGGAAGAAATCGTGGGGTGGGTTAGGACTTTATATGACCGGGCATTGGCAAGGGTCCAGGTAAATGGGAAGTTGGGGGTTCAGGTGAGTTATGAAAGAGGTTTGCGGCAAGGTTGTCCTCTCGTCGCAAATCCTGTTTGGTGTATGCAGGACCCTTTCTATAGATTGGTTAGGAAGGGTTTGGGATGGGAGGTGGGAAGGGGTTGTGAGTCGGGCATAGTGGGATATGTCGATGATACAACCATCCTGGTGGGTAGTAGCGAGGGCTTATTACATGTGAATAGGATTGTGGGTATTTTTGGGGAAGCGACAGGTATGAGGGTAAATAGGGGTAAGTCAAGTGTGTTGGAAGTAGGTGCATGGGTGGGAGGGACGTTGGACAGTAGGGGCGGTTGGAAGTGCGTTGATAGGATTAAAATTTGCGGGGTGATATTCAGTCATGATAGGGAATTGGCAAGAGAATTGAATTCGGTGGCGGTGGTGGACAGAGCTATAGATAGGTTGGGAGGCATTAGGTCTACAGAAGTAACACTGTTGCAACAGGCGGTGGTGGTAAATGTTTTAGTATATAGCAAAATATGGTTTGTTGCTGCTGTATATCCTCTCCGGGAGTGTGATGTAGAGAGGTTGCTTGGGAGGGTTTTTTGTTATATTTGGAGTCATGGGAGGCATTGGTTAGGTAGGGAGGTGGTGACTACTGGGTTGGGGTTGGGGGGGTTGGGGTTGATACCGCTACGTAACAGGCTTCAAAGTATTTTTGTTAAGCAAGAATATGTGGTAGGTGGGGGTACAGGGGGCAGGAGGGTGAATGGGGTCATGCAGGAGGTACTTAGGTGGTGGAGGGATCTGTTCAGATGTGAGGCTATGTTGAGGTTCCTCCTTGTTGTTAGGGAGCCTGGGAGGGTTAAAGTAGGCGTGTTGGATAGAGTGGGGGGGAGGGGAGGTGTGGTGCAGGGTGCAGGTATTTATCCTATGTATAATTGGAAGTTAACGTGACGTTGGATGAAGAAGTTGCGAATACCACCAAGAGTGCGTGAAACAGGTTATAGGTTTGTATTGGGTATTTTAACGACGCGTGCACAGTTGTTTAGAATGGGCATCATTAGGGATGGGTTGTGTGGATCATGTGGGGCCCTGGACACGGCGTATCATACTCTATTTCTGTGATACGTTGGTGGGGGTCAGGGAGTGGTTTAGTGGGGTATTAAGGAGGGTGGGAGCGGGGTTTGATGACCCTGAGGGCTTTGTGTTTGGACGTGGGGCTTTTCCAGAGGACGTTGGTAGGGCGGTAGTTTACTTGGTGGTCGAGTACATACATATTTTGTGGTAATGCGGAGGCTCCCGGAGCACAGCGTATCCGAGCATTGGCAGCAGGTATATATAGGTCTAAGTGTAGAAATCGGGTTATATATGCGGGGACATGGTGTAAAGCTTTCTCTCAGGGTTATAGGGAATTGACTATAGGTATTCTGTTGGGGGTGAGGGGGATGGGGTGAGGTACCTCATTAAAGGGCTGGTCGAAAAAGGGGGGGTATGGTCAGGAGTGTCTGGACAGGGGAGGATACGGCATGTCTAATCAGAACTTGGACTTATGCGACTTAGACCGATGATTATGTTGTACTTTTGTTGGTAGCACATAATTACTGGCTTAATGGTTATAGGTTGGAGTATTAGGGAAGACAGGTGTTTATGGTGAGGTTGGGTGTTTTTGTACTCAAGTGAGTGTTTTGTGTTATTTTGGCCTCAGCGTGAATGGCGTGAATGTGCGTGTCTCAGTCCATGGGACGACAGGTTACAGGTGTTCAGTAACATGTTTAATCTGTAGATTGTATAAGGTGTAGGTTACCGCATCACGACACTTACATTGTTAGGTTTAGTTTTCTAATTAGGTTGATGGTGAAAGCTGTGAACCTTATATCGTTTGTCTTCATTGTGATTAGTATCGTTAGCATTTTTGAAGTCCTTGATGTGGTATTAACATGGTTTGACACCATAGTATAATTATATATACAAAACATGAACGATGTTATTTTTGTAATGTTGATGTAACTATGCCACAAGTATTGTATTGTTTTGAGTTATTATGTAGATAGCTGTGTTCAATGTCTCTGTACATATTGTCCAATGTGTTCATATTTGTGTAGGGTAAGTGTCCGCATCACGGCACTTACATATTTAGGTAGTTTCTTTTCTGTTTAGTTTGAGGACAACCTTAGGTTATGTTTATACCTTAGTCTTAAGATAATTATATTGTTTTGAATTTATGAGGTACTTTGTGTTGTACCGTCATGTTACTTTTGTATTATCACTGTTTTGATTAATAAAATATAAAAAAAAATACAAAGTAGGAAAGTGTAAGGAGAGGAGGAGTTTGAGGTAATCAGTCCCTCAGCCTGTGACCACTAATACCACAACTACTACTGTGACCACAACTACTACTGTGACCACTAATACCACAACTACTACTGTGATCACTAATACCACAACTACTACTGTGACCACTAATACCACAACTACTACTGTGACCACTAATACCACAACTACTACTGTGACCACTAATACCACAACTACTACTGTGACCACAACTACTACTGTGACCACTAATACCACTGTGACCACTAATACCACTGTGACCACTAATACCACTGTGACCACTAATACCACAACTACTACTGTGACCACTAATACCACAACTACTACTGTGACCACTAATACCACAACTACTACTGTGACCACTAATACCACAACTACTACTGTGACCACTAATACCACCACTACTACTGTGACCACTAATACCACCACTACTACTGTGACCACTAATACCACAACTACTACTGTGACCACTAATACCACTACTACTACTGTGACCACTAATACCACTACTACTACTGTGACCACTAATACCACAACTACTACTGTGACCACTAATACCACCACTACTACTGTGACCACTACCACCACTACTACTGTGACCACTACTGTGTGTTACGTTCAGGGCCTCATTTATTATCCTGTTTTGCCCCGTCGTAACAAGTTATTTAAATAAAGGTTTGATTGTTTCATCGTTAGAGAAAATCATTATAGGATAATTTTTAGGAGATTGACCCAAGCAAGTAAAATTTGAGAAATTTAATATAAAAGAATTCATATAATTATTCAGTGTATGGTATAAAGTTCTCTCTTGCAGTGTAATAAATCATGATACACTTTATTCGAAAAAAGTCGATATATGACTGTACTTGTTTCTGTACAATATTCATACTCAATGACATGAGTTTCATACAAACAATATTTCACATCAACGTTTCGCCATACAATAACTGAGACCAATGCCTCAATAAAGGCAGCGAAGTATAAAATATCAATTGAGACATCAAATACATTTTCTTGAGACAATAATTCAGAATACCGACCAAAGCTCTGCTAATACAAGCTATCACCGTAAGTCGTGGATGAATAGACAATTTTCAA
>WNWK01047227.1:0-14009 GCA_009830355.1 Cherax destructor | reverse complement strand
AGGCGATGTAACATCCCCCAATGAAGAGCAGGGGTGCCACTAGCACGTTGAGGGACAACACAATAAGTGTCAAGGGCCCAAGATTGTTCAACTGCCTCCCAGCATACATCAGGGGGATTACCAACAAACCCCTGGCTGTCTTCAATCAGGCACTGGACAGGCACCTCAAGTCGGTACCTGATCAGCCGGGCTGTGGTTCGTACGTTGGACTGCGTGCGGCCAGCAGTAACAGCCTGGTTGATCAGGCTCTGGTCCAACAGGAGGCCTGGTCACAGACCGGGCCGCGCGGGCGTTGACCCCTGGAATTCTCTCCAGGTAGACTCCAGGTAACCTACTTGACATTATTTCTTAAGGGAGTAAATTCGTTCGGTAATGGCACTTGAGCAGGCTTCTGGAATGAAGTTTGTTCGTTACTCGGAGGTCCACTGTACATACAAATTGTACATAGGCTGTTAATGTCAAAATAAGTGTAATAATGATCATCCAAGTTTTTCCCAATAGTATTTATTGACCTGAAAATCATAATACGTACAACAAGTAGTAGTTAAAATATGTTTTTATAAACACTTGTAGATTTTTTGAGTGTAGGAAAGTACTGTAGTTACGGTATAGTATCTGCTTTACTAGGGCAACATTGTCTTATCATTCTAGGTACACTCTGTGGTGGACCGGCACTGGCTGGAGGGCGAGAGTGGTGGATCAATAGGTCGTGTCCCTTCTAGCATTCTAGTTAAGATAGAACTTCCGCCTCATCCATCACATCTCCCGCTGTTTGTAGCCTCTGCAGAGTTCATGCCATCGCAGCCTGGTGATCTTGGTCTAGCCCGAGGTATTTATTTCTCTCTTATGTACTGAACTGTACTTTGCAGTACAGTATGTGTTCGTACACTTTACTGTGTGTTTTTAATAGTATTTCCAATTTCTGTAATACGTATTTCCTTTCCACTTTAGGAGGTGCTGTTAGAGTCAGGACCATAGGGGTAATGGTCCTCAGAACCATCAACATAATACCAGATGCTCATGTTACTACCAGACCTATAATATGGATATTAAATTAGTTTATAGCTACAGTAGTAGTTATACTTGTGGTGTCTCATCTTTTAGTATATTAATAAACTCAAATTTATTCAGTGGGGTGGGGGTAAATAGTTTGGTTTTTATTAATGAGCATAATAAAACTTGTATTTATAGTTTATTCCAAAGCCAAATGAAAAAATACGTATACAAATACTGTATTCTATAATACAGTACATGTTACTTAACCAATTTTTATATAACTTCACATTCACCAAAATAATATTTGCAAAGAATTAAGTACTTCCCCATGAATTTAATATTATGGTAATAATTTTTTATAAAGATCTACAATCTGAGAAATATCCCTTTAGAACTAAACATAAGATGAATCATAAATAAGTGCTCAATGTCAGCTTCCAAAAAAAAGGGCATAACTATTATGATTACAGTAGTCTTATAGCTCATTTTTTTATAAAGCTCAAGTGGTCATTATCCAAATTGGAGAATGTACTGTTAAAAGCCATTCCAGATAATTAAATGCTGTATAATAAAATAAGAGCATACTTCCCCCCTCCCAGTGTTTGTTGCACATAACAATGTCTTTTGGAGCTCATTTCAGCTACAAGCTACTCCAGCTGGGAAGAATTTCTCAGTCTTTTCTCCCTCGCTTTTTTTTTTTTAAGCTTTATATTGGGCCTTTTTTCTTATTGCTTGCTTTATATCTTCTGAATTTTTGAGATTACCATATCTCTTCTTTTTGTCCTTATGTTTAAGGTGCTTCAATTGTATCTCCCCTTTTGTTCTATTTATAAAATTAAATTCATCAGCATAAGTTTTATGTTGAATGATGACCATTTAGTATTGTTATTATTTAAAGTTGAGACATTTACTTTTAAGTTATGTTAAATTTAAATTTCAGTGGTATGCGGCATGGAAATAAGGTAAATAAGTGGGCCATGGCTCCCATGGGGGGCCATGAGTGGATAAACCTTATGCTAATTTTAAGTAACTGATAAATTTGGCTGAGGAACTCTGGGATAGATATGTGACAATGTTAATTTATACCAACTGGCTTTTTTTTTCGGCTTTACTGTACAGCATTATTATTTCTGAGTCAGTGGCAAATATTAACGTTTCCTCAGGTGATTTTGTGATTGGGTTAAATCCTATTGATGAATCCTGGTGGTGTGGTGAGGTCAATGGACACAAAGGCATATTTCCTCTTAATTTTGTATGGAGCATCAACAAGGATATCATTGAGGTGAGTTATAATTTTGTTTTATTGTCATACATTTGCATTAGTTTGAATATCTTCATCTTTAGTGTTATCTGTTTGGCTAATTTTTCTTCTTACTCAGTGTTTTATGCTATTAAGATTTACCTATGCATGTTGCATGTATCTGTTCTGCTTGAATTCATTTAAAAATTGGGATAGTGGAGGAATATAATTTACATGTTATCCATAAACTTGCTCATCCAAGGTAATGTTTTGCTCTTTCTTCCTCGAAACTTGAGAGAGAGAGAATGTTGTTGTTATACAGTCTCTGCAAAAAAATCGTTGGATTGAACTTCTAATAAAAAGTTTGCCACCAGTCATGCATTAAACAGAAAAGATTAAAAACATATTGAAAGCAAGCACCAGGTCATATGACCATATAAATGTTTCCTGGTGCCAGAAGAGTACTTGTGCACTATTTGCTTAGTATGTTATGAAATCATCAAGGTGTAAAGTGTGAGATTTGTCTATAAAAGCTTGTGGTCACAGTGGGATCCATGCTAGACTTAGTAGGATGAATCTTATTAGGTAGGGATGGTACTATAGATAATGCACTGGCGTGCTAGTTTTAGGACTGGTTTGCCATGGGTTTAAGCCCTCTTGTGGAGTGAGTCACTAATGCTTGCTCACTTTAAATTTTATTGTGAAAGTTTTAATACACCCATTATTGTATTTGCTCATATTGTATGAACAGTAGCCGATAGAAAATTGATAAGCGATTGTCATATATTGTATTAGAAAAAGCTTTATAAGTTAAATGTGTGTGATTTACTAGTTTAGTTTTTCTGGAACTTTGAGATGTAGATACACTTATGTTAAAATAATCATTGTATTTTAGGAAGAAGATACGAGAGAAAAGCCAGTCAAGATGAGAGGAAAAGTCAAGATGAGTCTTCAAGCGCAGCTTCCAGAAGAATTAGACTTGTATACTGGGGATATCGTTAACATCACCCATGTGGTGGACAAAGATTATTTTAGGTATGTATTAGCATTGATCTTGTAATTTTACCTGAGTTTGGAAGCATTTATGAAAGGATACAAGTAAACTAATTATGTACCTGGACATTAGTCCCGAGGGACTAATGGAACCCTGGTTAACGAAAAAAATTCATTGCAGAAGCCTGCTCAAGTGCCATTACCGAACGAATTTACTTCCTTAAGAAAAAATGTCATTTAGGTTAGTCTATTTCAGACCCCCAAAAATACACTTCCACAAGCACTTACAATATTATACTTGCATAATTACACGATTTCTGGGGTGTTCGTTAACCGCGGTTCCACTGTACAATGTTTGTACTCGATGGATGGATGGATGGATGGATGGATGGATGGATGGACAGATGGATGGATGGAAATGTTGCAGCTCAGAGGGTCACTTGAAGGGGGTGATGGCTACCATGGTGGGAGATGATTGATATGGTACATTTTTGTTTTTGTTTTTACAATAGGGTATGTGTAAACCAAATGTTTATGTTGAATATAAATGAACAATGTTTTGATAAGGTTAACCCTTTCATTGTCGGCGCCGTAGTACTACGGTTTGCAAGCCAGTTTTGGTGCCATAGTATTACGCCAAAATTCTATCGGCTTCAAATTTAGCGGGAGAAAGCTGGTAGACCTACATGTGAAAGAATGGGTCTGCGTGGTCAGTGTGCGCATACCATGTTTTTGGTTTAATACGGCGAATTTGAGGTGTGTTTTCGTATGGTATTTATAGTTGTATTCTCGTTTTCTTGGTCTCATTTGATAGAATGGAAGATATATTACAGAAATAGAGATGATTTTGATTGGTTTCACCATGAAAAGTACCTTGAAATTGAGCTCAAAGCGGAAATGTTTGATTTTTGCCGATGTTCAAGAGTAAACAGTGATGTCACTGTCCAATACATGTCCAACTGTCCAGTCTAATACGCAGTCATGAATGGGTTGACATTATTTATACAATTATTACAATAATGCAGTAGTCTGCATAACAATAAATCTAATTTATTGTGTGAATAAAAATTCAAAATGGAAAGCAAGAGTAATATAAGAGGGGGCTGGAGACATGACTAATGAACGGAGCAAATGTTATTTTAGTGCTAGGAATGTCTGCATTGTTTTTTCTGGACCCGATTTTGAAATTGGCATCTTTTGAAATTTGTGTGAAATTGGCCAAATTGCCAATTTCTGACCACTTTATTGGGTAGTTGAAATTGGTAAATGGGCGGTTTCTTGTACTCAATCAATAGAACAAATGGAGTTCTAGCGAAATAGCTATGAGTTTGGTTGACTGGAACAATGGAATTATTAAAAAATAAGAGCTCAAAGTGGGCGAAATCACTGATGTAAGTATATTGCTGAGACTGTTGACTTCGCGAGAGCATAATTCCATAAGTTTTCCATCAAATTTTGTATTTTTGGTGTCATTACCATCGGGGAAAAGATTCTTTCATTTTTTTTTTTTTTTTTTTTTTAATTCTTCAACACTGAGAGTAAGTTTGTGAACAGGGGTCTCGACAGTGAAAGGGTTAATGACCTGTTTGTTGTATCTATTTATTTAACCCCTTAGCTGTGGCAAGTGAGCAAAAGAAATTCCTGGTTTTTGGAAAAAAAAAAACTTAGTTCAGATATGACAGTCTAGATGTCCCTCCAAACTGCCAATATCAAAAACCCCTCCTTTAAATTGCAGGCATTGTCCTTCCCATTTCCAGGACTCAAGTCCAGCTACCCAGTTTCCCTGAATCCCTTCACAAAATTTTACCCTGCTCATACTCCAACAGCTCGTCAGGTCCCAAAAACTATTCATTTCCATTCACTCCTATCTAACATGCTCACGCTCATGCACGCTTGCTGGAAGTCCAAGCCCCTTGCCCACAAACCTTGTTTACCCCATCCCTCCAACCTTTTCGAGGACGACTCGTACCCCCACCTTCCTTTCCCTACAGATTTATACATTCTCCAAGTCATTCTACTTTGTTCCATTCTCACTAAATGACCAAACCACCTCAATAACACCTCTTCAGGCCTCTGCTAATACTTTTATTAACTCCACGCCTCCTAATTTACACACTACGAATTCTCTGCATAATATTTACACCACACATTGCTCTTAGACAGGACATCTCCACTGCCTCCAGCCTCCTCCTTGTTGCAGCATTTACAACCCATGCTTCACACCCATATAAGTGTGTTGGTACCACTATACTCTCGTACATTCCCTTCTTTGCCTCCATGGATGATGTTTGTCTCCACAGATACCTCAACACACCACTTACCTTTTTTCCTTCATTAATTCTGTGGTTAACTTTGTCGTTCATAAACCCATCCGCTGACAAATCAACCACCAAATATCTGAAAATATTCACTTCTTCCATGCTCCCTCAGTCCAATGTGATATCTAATTTTTCTTTATCTAAATCATTTGATACCCTCATCACCTTACTCTTATGTATGTTCACTTTCAAACTTTCTACCTTTACACACCCTCCCAAACTCATCCACTAACCTTTGCAACTTTTCTTAAGAATCTCCCAAAAGCACAGTATCATCAGCAAAAAGTAACTGTGTCAACTCCCATTTTGTATTTGATTCCCCATAATTTAATCCCACCCCTCTCCCCAACACCCTAGCATTTACTTCTTTTACAGCTCCATTTATAAATATGTTAAACACTCATGGTGACATTACACATCCCTGTCTAACGCCTACTTTTACTAGAAAGTAATCTGCTTCTCTCCTACACTCCCTAAGCTGAGCCTCCTATCCTCATAAAAACTTTTTACAGCATTTAGTAACTTACTACCTATTCCATACACTTGCAACATCTGCCACGTTGCTCCCCTATCCATTCTATCATATGTCTTTTCTAAATCTCTACCTTTATCTAAATACTACTGTTCACATATACGCTTCAATGTAAACACCTGATCTACACATCCCCTACCCATTCTAAAGCCTCCTTGCTCATTTGCAATCCTGCTCTCTGTCTTACCTCTAATTCTTTCAATAATAACCCTACCATACACTTTACCTGGTATATATATATCTTCTGTATAATTGTTTTTTAATTCAATTTTTTTACTGTTTTGGTCTTCTAAGGCTATCTACAATGAATACTGGTAATATTACAATTATTTTAGAGTATAATAATCATCAAAACATGAAAATTATTCACATTGACTTTTCTGGGTTAACCCTTTCAGGGTCTAGATCCCCCATTTGAAACTTGTTCACAGGGTCCGAGAATTTAAATTTTTTTTTATTTTTGCTTATGAAATGGTAGAGAATCTTTTTCTGAAGGTTATAAAACAAGAAGTATGAAATTTGATGAAAAATTGACGAAATTGCGCTGTCGCAAATTTGGCTGTCAGCAATATTTACGTATCGGTGCTTTTACTCACTTTGAGTCTTATTTTAGGCCAATTTCATTATTCCAGTCGAGCAAATTATTAGCTATTTCACTAGCATGCCTTCCATTTTATCAATTGAGCACAAGAAACTGACCAGTCAACTACCTAATAGTGATCAGAAATTGGTAATTTGATAAATTTCACACAAATTTCAAAATACGGTGGACCCCCGGCTAACAAAAAAACTTCATCCCATAAGCCTGCTCAAGTGCCATTACCGAACGAATTTACTTCCTTAAGAAATAATGTCACGTAGGTTAGTCTATTTCACACCCCCAAAAATACACTTCCACAAGCACTTACAATATTATACTTACATAATTGTACGATTTCCGGGGTTTTCGTTAGCTAGGGGTCCACTGTATTCCATTTTCAAAAATAGGGTCCAGAATACACAGTGCAGCTATTCCTGGCACTAAAATAACATTTCCTCTGTTCGTTAGTTACGTTCCCAGGTTTTACGTCAATTCCATTTTGATTTTTTATTCGCACAAAGAATTTTTATTCACACAAAAAATGGAAGATTTACTGTTAGGCAATACTGTAATAACTGTATAAATAATATCAGTGCCTTCATGAACACACATTAGACCCACCAGTTGATGTGTATTGGACACACAATGTGACTTTTTTACTCTTGAACATTGGCAAAAATCAAATATTTCCCCTAAGTGAGCTCGTTTTAAGCTATATTCAGTCCTTAACCCTTTCAGGGTCAAGAGGGGCCCCTCTCCCAAACTCATTTTCAAGGTTGAAAACTTTTCAGAAAAAAAAAATTATTTTTTCTTATAAAATGATAGAGAATCTTTTTACGATCATAATGACACCAAAAGTATGAAATTTGATGGAAAACTTGACGATATTTACACATCGGCAATTTTGGCCACTTTGAGCTCTATTTTCGGCCAATTCCAATGTTTCAGTCTACTAAAATCATAGCTATTTCGCTAGAATTCCATTTGTTCTATCGATTGAGTACAAGAAAACGCCCATTTACCTATTTCAACTACCCAATAAAGTGGTCAGAAATTGGCAATTTGGCCAATTTCACACACATTTCAAAAGATGCCATTTTCAAAATAGGGTCCAGAATAAACAAGACAGACATTCCTAGCACTAAAATAACATTTTATCTGTTCATTAGTCTCATCTCCAGGCCCCTCTTAAATTACTTTTGCTTTCCTTTTGAATTTTTATTCTCACAAAAAATAGAAATTTACTGTTATGTATACTACTGCATCATTGTAAAAACGGTATAAATAATATCAGCGCACTTGTGCAAGAATATTAGACTCGCCAGTTCACATGTATTGGACGCGTAACGTGATTTGTTTACTCTTGAACATCGGCAAAAATCGAACATTTTCGCTACTTTGCGCTCAATTTCAAGGTACAGTGGTACCTCTACTTACGAGCAGCTCCCAACTCGAACAATTATGTAAGTGTATTTCTGTAGGTGCTTTTGTAAATGTATTTTTGGGGTTCTGAAATGGATTAATCAAATTTTCATTATTTCTTATGGGAAAAAATTCCTTTGATCTGCACTTTGATCTGGAACGAATTTTGCTCGTAACTCTAGGTACCACTACTTTTCATCGTGAAACTAATCAAAATTATCTCTATTTCTGTAATGTATCTTCCATTCTATCAAACGAGACCAAAGAAACGAGAATACAACCATAAATACCATATGAAAATAGACTGCAAAGTCGCTGTTTTAAACCAAAAACATAGTCGGATTTTTTTTTTCTCATTATGCACTGTGTGGTGCAGGATTTTTTTTATAATTCGCACACTGACCACGCAGACCCATTCTTTCACATCTAAGCCTACCAGCCTTTTCTCACTTGATTTGAGGACGCTAGAATTTACACGTACTAGTACGTCACCAACCCTGGTGCGTAAGGCGTACTAGTACGTCACCAACCCTGGTGCGTAAGGCGTACTAGTACGTCACCAACCCTGGTGCGTAAGGCGTACTAGTACGTCACCAACCCTGGTGCGTAAGTGACGTACCTATGTGCGTCACACGCAACCTGGTGCGTAAGGCGTACTAGTACGTCACCAACCCTGGTGCGTAAGGCGTACTAGTACGTCACCAACCCTGGTGCGTAAGGCGTACTAGTACGTCACCAACCCTGGTGCGTAAGGCGTACTAGTACGTCACCAACCCTGCAAGGGTTAAACCAATCAAAATCATCTCTATTTTTTTATTATATCTTCCATTCTATCAAATGAGACCAAGAAACTGTGAATACAAACATAAAAACCATATGAAAATACACTGCAAAATCGATGTTTTAAACTAAAAATATTGTCGCAGTTTTTTCTCATTATGCACTGCCTGCTGCAGGATTTTTTATATGGTACACACTTACCACATAGACCCATTTTCTGATATCTAGACCCAAATTTACTGTTCACAGCTTATCTGAGGTAACTGAGCTCATGGTGTAGAACAACGGCACGGACCCTGGCTTCAAAGCCGTAGAACAACGGCATGGACCCTCAAGTGGTTAAATATACTTAATGTGATTTATGGCTGAATTCCTCTGTTAGTATCTTAAAATTGTACAGCCTCTCCTCACTTAGCGACGTACTCGTTTACCGACGCCTCGGACTTACGACGGGCTCTCTAACCAGTATTCATACCTAAATAATGTATATTAGAGCTGATTTCCTCTATTCTGTTTATTTCAATATACAGTACAGTCATCCCTCCGTTTTCGTGTTTAATCCGTTCCTGAGGGATGCACTAAAACTGAAACACACGAAAACTGAAACCATTTTCCCCATAAGAAATAATGGAAATTAAATTAATCCGTTCCAGAAACCCAGAAGTTTGGAAATTTTTTTTTTGGGGGGCCCTTAAAGATAGATTTACATGCACAAATGAATGAAATGAATGTGGCACTTACCCTTACTGAAGACTGATGTTGCTGGATGGAAGAGAGGGAGGAGGGGAGAGGGTAGAGACCCTAATTTTTGGAAGGGGAATCCCCCTCCATAAGGACTCTAGGTACCAAGTCCTCATCTGGGGTCACTTCCCTTCTTTGTCTTTTAATCCCACTAGGACCAGCTTGAGAGTCACTGCACACCTGTGGCACTAAATATCTCTCCAGAGAGCTCTGTGTCTGGCGGCTCTTTAAAATGTCCCTAAAATGGGACATGGCATTGTCATTGTAAAAGTAGCCAGCACGGATTGCAACATCTTTGTCAGGGTGATGTTCCTCCACAAATGAATGCACCCTACTCCACATTGCACAAATCTCCTTAATCTCTGAAGAAGGCACCTTACATCTCTCTTCCTCCACTGAAGCAATTTCCTCAGATCTGTTTTGTTGTTGTTGCAGCTCAAGCTCTTGCAGCTCTTCAGTGGTTAGATCTTCATTGTGGTTCTCCACCAACTCTTCCACATCTTCGCCACTCACATCCAACTCCATGCAATTCCCCAATGCCACAATACTTTCCACAACTTCCATAGGCTCCTCAGGGCCAGCCCCAAACCCTTCAAAATCCCTCTCTGGGGGACAATCTGGCCACAACTTTCTCCAAGCAGAGTTCATCGTCCTGGAAGTCACTCCCTGCCAAGCTTTATCTATAAGGCCTATGCAATGGAAGATATCGAAGTGATCCTTCCAGAACTCTTTTAGGTCAATTTAGTGTCATTGGTCACATCAAAACACCTTTGAAACATTGCTTTGGTGTACAGTTTTTTGAAGTTTTCAATGACCTGCTGGTCCATGGGCTGGAGGAGAGGAGTGGTGTTAGGATGCAAGAACTTCACTGTTACAAATTTGAAATCCTTAGACATTTGGTCTTCCAAGTCTTGAGGATGACCAGGAGCATTGTCCATTACCAGGAGGCACTTAAGTGGCAATTTATTCTCCAATAGATATTTCTTCACATTGGGGCCAAACACTTGATTAAACCATTCCAGGAAAATTTCCCTAGTGACCCATGCCTTAGCATTAGACTTCCAAAACACACACAATTTACTATTGTCAACACTGTAGTTCTTGAACACACTGGGATTTTCAGTGATACACCAGTAAAGGCTTCACTTTAAAATCCCCACTAGCATTACCACGCAACATGAGAGTTAGCCTGTCTTTCATAGGCTTGTGTCCTCGCATTGCCTTTTCCTCCTGCGTGATGTAGGTCCTCCTTGGCATTTTCTTCCAAAAGAGGCCTGTTTCGTCACAATTAAACACTTGTTTGAAATTTTCAGCCTCTACATATTTTTTAAAGTCGCGCACAAATTTTTCAGCCCCTTGTTTATCTGAACTGGCACCCTCACCATGCCTTACAACACTGTGTATGCCAGTTCGCTTCTTAAATTTTTCGAACCAGCCTTTGCTGGCCTTAAATTCATCATCATTATCACTGGTTCCAGGCATTTTCTTGACAAGATCGGCATGCAACTGCCTTGCTTTTTCACGTAAGATGGATTGCACAACACTATCACCCACTAGCAGTTTTTGGTTTATCCACAGCAACAACAATTTCTCCATATTTTCTATTGTTTGTGATCTCTGTTTCGTTATTGTATTCACCCCTTTCGCAACATTAGCTTCAGTGATTGCTTTTCTCTTAGACACAATGGAACCGATGGTTGTTGGGGCTTTCTTGTATATCCTGGCGAGCTCGGCAATACATACACCACTATCATATTTTTCTATTATTTCTTTCTTCAGTTCTATGGTGTTCCTCACTTTCTTTACCAAAGAAGTGGCACTAGGAGCTTTCTTTGGGCCCATGGTAGCTTATTTAGTAGTCACACACAATAATCAAGGCCCAAAAACAATGAATTGTTAATGTTTTGTATAAACTCCTGGGGTGATGTTCACTCAAGCGTAAACAATGCTAGACTGCGTGACAATGTGCGTGGGTGGTGGCCTACGGCCTTTGTATGTGCGCGGCACTGGTGGACAAGTTCCGGACCAAGCACGAAAACGGAGGGAATCACACGAAAACAGAGGTCAATTTTCCACGAAAAAACTGCACGATGACTGTACACTACTGTATAAATATTTAAAAATACAGTGGACCCTCGCTTATCGGCCGTTTCTGTTATCAGCCAACTCGCTTGTTATAAGCCGTTTTTTGCTTATCGGCCGTATGGGACGCGTCAACTCGCCGGCGACGCCACTTCCTCACGAGTATCACACTCAGTCTGCATCTCTCTCGTTGAGTAAGGAATACTCTGCGTGTTCATCCATTCATTTTGGTACTTGTTTATTGATTGTGACTGAAATAAGCCACCATGGGGCCAAAGAAAGTTCTCCCTCTCAGCCCTTTACCAAAGGGCTAAGAGGAGAATGTGCTCCTTCAGTGATTCTACGATATGTACGATACTAAAACAGCAGAAGTCGATAAAGGCTATAGCGCCAGCCAGCGATAAAGTGTAGCAAGTAAGTTAAGTGATTAAGCGATAGAAAAATGACGACACGAAACTTAACTCCTCCATTGTTGTTTGAGGTACAGTGGACCCCGAGTTTGTAAAAACTTCACTCCTGAAGTCTGCTCAAGTGCCATTACCGAACAATTTTCTCCCTTAAGGAAAAATTTCACGTAGGTTAGTCTATTTCAGACCCCCAAAAATACTTTTCCACAAGCACTTACAATATTATACTTACATAAATGTACAATTTCCGGGGTTTACGAAACTCGGGGGTCCACTGTATATGGGGCAACTGACAACACCGCCGCCTCTGCTGCCGCCTTCACCACCACTATGTAAGGCTTATGCTCTCAGTGGCCCTTATACACCCAAAACAACAATACAACACCACTCGTGACATATTTTATTCATTCTAGAGTACGTATATGTCATGTTTCTATGTTATTAATATTGTTTATTATGTCATATTAGATGAATTGTGATAGATAAATAAGCCATAGTGTTGATATTAGTGTCATATTGAAGGACTATCTTGTCCTGTCTCCAAACAAACTCCTGCCATGCCACTACTAGCCACATACGTAATGACATATTTTATTCATTCTAGAGTATATGTTATGTTTCGATGTTATTAATATTGTTTATTATGTCATGTTAGATGAATTGTGATAGATAAATAAGCCGTATAGAGTTGATATTAGCATCATATTGAAGGAGTATTTTGTCCTGTCTCCAAACAATACTCTCCTCCTGTCTTCAATAAAGGTATGGAATAGTGATTTAAATGTTCATTTATCCATTTCTTTAGTCATTTTATTTAGTTCTCATTGTTTGTGTATGTAAAACTATAGTTAATCTTAAAAAAAAATTTGTTGATACGTATTTTTGTCTGGAACGGATTAATTATATTTACATTAATTCTTATGGGAAATATTATTTCGCTTTTAGGCCGAACTTCTGGAACAGGTTACGGCCGATGCGAGGTCCACTGTATAACAGAAATGTTATAAATGGTGCAAAGGTGACATTAAAACAATATCAAAGATGGTTTACACAAACTCGCTACCATTATAGTATGCTCCTCACTTAGCCAATTCATTTAACAACGTGGTCTTAGGACCGGAACTCCGTCGTTAAGTGAGGAGAGGCTGTATTAAATTTGGACTGAATAAGTCATCTTTGAGCCATCTGCACACTCTGTTTGCTGGTAGGGAAGCTGGTTGTGGAACAGCTCCTGGTTCCTTTGTTTACTTTTGCTAGTGAGGTGTATTAGTACTTTGGACACAGTCATCCCTGAGTTGTTAACCTGATACTACATTATATGCACCCTGCTGGCCTTAGATTTTTCAAATGTATAAATAGATGGAAGGAGATCCAAACAGTTGTACTGAGGTTAAAAATATTGGAACTTAGGAGGTAGATTTGTGGGTGAAAATAGTGTAGTACTAGTATGTTGGATACACTGTAGGCATTTGCATACTAGTACATTGCACACACACTTAAAGGGTTAAATAAGACCTATGGCAGTGGTCCCCTTCAAGGAGGATTCCTTGATGTTGGCGAGAGGCTCTTCATCTAAGGAATTGGACCTGTTCTCCCATTTCTTGGATCAGACCTGAATGCCTTTCATTCCTCTTGATGTTTTATAACTCCTATGGGTTTAGCACTCCTCCATGAATATAATAATCTTCATGAGAATGTGGAGAAGAATCCTTCCTCAGTAAGCCATGCATGTTGTAAGAGGCAACTACAATGCCAGGAGCAAGGGACTAATAACCCCTTCTGTATGAATTACTAAATGTAAAAAGAATACTTTTGTTTCTTCTTTTTGGTTCACCCTGCTTTGGTAAGAGATGACTGTTGTGGTAAATAATAAATAATAATAATGGTATAGGGTGGATAGAGGAGCAGTGTGGCAGCT